>JAODAL010019962.1:0-70641 GCA_025379985.1 Phyllomedusa bahiana | reverse complement strand
TTTGGGGCCACTTGTGGCCTACCCCAGTTTTTGCCACCTCCAGAATTCATTGTGCCTGTCGAGCTCATGTGCTGCGGCCGTGACCTCCACACTGTCATTGTGCCACTCTGTGGCTACTCCTGTTTTTGCCACCTCCAGAATGTCATTGTGCCACTCTCTGACCTCATGCTGTTGCTCCTGCCGCTGTCACCTCCACTCTCTGTCATTGTGCCACTTTGTGGCCTACTCCAGTTTTTGCCCCCTCCAGAATGTCATTGTGCACTGTCTGACCTCATGCTGCTGCTGCCGTGACCTCCACACTGTCATTGTGCCACTCTGTGGCCTACTCCTGTTTTTGCCACCTCGAGAATGTCATTGTGCCACTCTCTGACCTCATGCTGCTGTGGCTGCCGCCGTCACCTCACATTCTGTCACTGATGTTGCCACCTGAGCTCTCAGCTTTTTTTTTTCCAGCTTTCACTGCCATGACTTTATCAGGCTACATTCCCGCTTCAGTTTTTTGGTCAGTTTTGCCCTCTTAAGTGCCCAGGGAATTTATAGTGAAGCGATTCTAAGAGCAGCGGCAGTAATGTGCGTGTCATACTAAAACACAACATTGCATGTGGACCAAACCAAGCTACCTCTGCATATTTAAGCATGGCACAACGTTCTACAGCACCCTGCCGGCTCTGTGTAGCCTGGAAATAGCTGTTTTTTAACGCGATTCGTCCCAAAGTAATTCGGACCGAAAAGAATTTTGTCGGAAATTTTGGCATAGTCACCGAATCGAATTTTTGAGAAATTCGCCCATCTCTATGCAGTATGTGTCGGGAGAAAGAAGTGACATGTAACTTCTTTCTCCGAAAGCGAATGTAAATGGCACACAGGCCTTTAGAATTATGCGCTTGCCAGCACGTACTTCTAAAACACCCAGGATAGCGGCGTGCAGTGTTATGTTGCCGCTGCATTAATATGCATCATACTTATGTAAGGGTTCCTAACATTTTCAACCCTAAATGGATACATGGATATAAGAGAGTCCAATGTATCCATATGTATGGATCCATATCAAACATTAAAATAATGGAACCAAAGATTCCCATTGATTGTTTGCCTCCCTAACCTATTCATACTTTGGCCTGGAGTAAAGGGTGACCACTTTTATTAAATAATGTTTCAGTGCATACTGTAAAAGAGTAAAAGCTCTGTATTGTTTTACCTCATCATAAAAAATGCGGTGACCATCTTGATCTTTGTACACCCATCATATGGGTCCACAGTCGCCATTGGTACACCTTCTGGGCAATATACGGCATGTATTTGGGATGAGAATAGAGAAGATACAACCCCATAACAAATATAAATGCCCTCTGAAACATATTGTTTTTACTTTTCTCCTACTTATTAGTGTAGCAGTTTTGGCTCAAAAGCTACTTTTCAGTTGAGGACTAAAGGCTGCAAATTAGTCAGGCATTTGAATGTCCTTGATCAGTTCGTAGCCGCATCTGTTTACATACAAAAAGACACAAACTCTTCTCTACTCTGTCCTTAATATTTGTCTGTCTTGTGTATGTTTCTCTCATGGACACATTCCTTTGCGGTCATACGCATACTGACTCACATCTAACCTGGCTTGATTTTCTCTTCAAAAGTAGCTCTAAATGCTTAATAGTTACAGCTCACAATTAGTGGCATAGTACACTTGATAGTACTAAATAGTTTAACTTATAAACAGATCATATAAAATACAACACCTGTCCCTTAACCTATTAAGAAGGAAGAGGGATACATATTACTTGACATTAGAGTTGAGCGATTTTTATCGACAAAGTTGAAATCGGCAAGGTTTTTATGGTGATCGAAATTCGCAGATTCATCGATGATTAAGGTTAAAATCTGGCATCATCTATTACTATGACAGGCCTTTTCGGCGCTTCCTGTAATTTTTTGGCGGGCCGATGCAGAATCAGATTGACAGAATAGAGCAGGGTGAGATTGTGTTCGAACGTCATGACACGGGATGTTATAGGGTTGCGATTGGGTGGAAAAAAATCACATGACCCTCGTTTTTACATAGAACGAGCTTTTCTGTTTCAGCCCTAGTGTCTACTCACGTCTCATAGGAGATATGTGGGACCGTGCGACTCTTCCTGTTGGCCAAACAGCTCAGGCGAAATTAGCTATTTCTGCACAGAGCAAACCTCGACATTAAGCTGTGATCCTTCCAATTTAGTAGATTACGAGATTTGAAGATTATTATGTCATTAGCTAGAGAATTATTTAGAAAGCAGCATCCTACCCTCGTAAATATCACGGTCTGGGCTGGGAGAGGGAGGGGGGGGGGCTTGAGTGCGAACACAGACAGGCATGCTCTATCTATTAAACGAAGCACTGAGATAAAGGTCACCGAAGACTTAGTGGTAGACAATTGGAGTGGGAATTTACTTTATTAATTAACATTTATGCTATTGAAACTATTTCTGATGCTTGGGCAGCCCTGAACTTATATATGGAGGTACAAATCATTTCTAGTGAAGTCTGCAGGTCTCTTTGTTTGCTGCAGAAACTCCACTGTATATTATCAGTATACAGGTTTCAGGATAGGTGTTTGTATAAATAATATAATCTATTTTCATTTTATCCCATTAGCACCTGTAGACCTGTTGATAATATCCACGCATGCAGTTAAATTACAATACAGCAATCTTGTAGTCAGCACCAGGTTTGTTTGTTGCCCCAAAGACATATCCAGTGTATCTACAAAAACATCACGAGGGTTACGTGTTAATTTTGACTATTGCGCACCCAGCATATGTTCATTGACGCACGATCTACTAAATCATTAAAACAGCAATATCTATATTCCACCACAGGTTGAATTGAAAGGTGCAAACATACCTGTTTACTATAGTGAAAAACTAAACAAAGTTACGTGTTTTTTTGCACCTTTTGCACACACCAGCAATTGTTCATTGACGCAGCATCTACGTAAATCTTAAACGCAATTCTAGACTTCACACACAGTGTGAATTGAAAGGGTGCAAAATATCATTATATACCAAAACATAACAGTTAACGTTCGTTTTTGACTTTTCACGCACCCAGCATTGTTCAATTACGCACATTTACGTAAATCTTAAAACAGCAAATTCTATATTCACCACAGGTGAAGTGTGAAGTGTGCAAAAAATACCGTTTATTATACCAAAAACATAACAGTACGTGTTTTTTGACTTTGCGCAACACCCGTGGGGAGTTGTGTTGTTTTTGTTTTTTGGAACCGAGGCCAAAAACACATATGTGAAATGGGGGTGTGACCACCAACACAAAAACAACAAAAAAAATGGGGGGGGGGGGGGGGGGGGGGGTAAAAAAGAATGTTCATTGACCAGTCATCTACCTAAATCTTAACAGCCAATTGCTATATTCACTCACCAGTAACTTGAAAGGTGCAAAAAATACCGTTTTTTATATCAATAACATAACAGATACGTGTTTTTTTGACTTTTGCACACCAGCATTGTTCACATGACCAGCATCTACGTAAAGTCATAAAACAGGCAATTCTTATCACCACAGGTGATTGAAAGGTGCAAAAATACCGTTGTAGTTTATCAAAACATACAGTTACGTGTTTTTTGACTTTTGCGCACCCACATTGTCATATGACGCAGCATCTACGTAAATCTTGAAACAGCAATTCATATTAACCACAGGTAATTGAAAGGTAGCAAAAAATATCGTTTTTATACCAAAACATAACAGTTACTCTTTTTTGACTTTTGCACACCCAGCATGTTCAATGTGAGCAGCATGCACGTAAATCTTTAAACAGCAATTCTATATTCACCTAACATGTGAATTGACAAAGGTGCAAAAAAAATATCGTTTATTATACCAAACATACAGTTACGCGTGTATTTCTTGAACTTTTGCGCACCCAGCCATTGGTTCATTGACGGCAGCATCTACGTAAATGTTAAAACAGCAATTCTAATATTCACCACCGTGAATGGAAAGGTCCAAAAAATACCGATTTATTATACCAAAACATAACAGTTACGTTTTTTGACTTTGCGCACCCAAGCATTGTTCATGTCGCAGCAATCTACGTAAATCTTAGAAACAGCAATTTCCATATATCACACAGGTAATGTAGAAGGGGGGGTGCAGAAAAGATAAAACCGGGGGGGGGGGGTTTAATTAAACAACAAAAGACATAACAATTACGTGTATATTTTACTCTATTGCGCACGAACGCAGACATTGTTTCGATGGTGACAAGGGGCAGGCATCTACGTAAATCATAACAAGGCAGTCAATATACTATATACACCCACAGGAGGGACAGAATAAAGTGCCGAAAAATAACAGAAATAAACTCCCGAAACTCCGCATCACCGAGTACTACGATATTATAGAAATCCAAGAGATTCACCCCCAGCCTAGTAACATAGCCGTCATCATCATCCAGGATCACACATTAAGAAACAACAGCCAAACGTGAAAAGACACATCACCTTGGATACAATCCCTGATCCCCCGCCACACTAGCAATCGGATACACCCCCCCCCATGCCCCTAACCTATAAAAAAACCAAAAATCTCCCGGTCCGCTCCAATGAAACAAGAGATCCTCGGCCGCCGACACCTACCAGCCACCAACGGCCCCCTCACAACACATCTACCCTCCCCTTATCCTAGCCCCCTTATTCCCCCCCACCCGTAAAGCAACACCCCCGCCCCACCCCCAACCTATAAATAAACCAAAATCCCGTCGGCCCTTGCCCCAAGTTTACAAAATCCACCTCAACACACTCCCTCAACCCCCCGTCCCATTCACACGAACCCTTCCCTTTTCCAAATCCCGTATCCCCCCCACAGCCTGAACAACTCACCCCACCCACACCTAACCTAATAAAAAAATCCTGAACTCCCCCCCAGGCGAAAAGTTCAATAATTTACGGCTCCGCATGCAACGAACAATACTAAAAACATCAGATCTATTCATTCACCAACAGGGAATTGGAAAATGTGTCAGAAAAAACATACCGTTGTTAAATTATACAAAAACATAACGAGAACCTAGATTTGTACTGGACATAATGCCCAGTCCAGATGAAGTGGAGTTGGAATGAAAGACGCACACGAATATTCAGTAAAAATGTGTAATCGCAGCAGAATTTTTGTTTTTGAATTAAGAGGGATATTGGTGAGAATAGCTTGTGATTATTGGCCGGTCATTTAATAAGAAGACAATCCGAAAACTATTCCATACCTTCTCAAAGAAAACAACCAGGCAAGTACAGTAACACAGGAGTCCGAAATTGCATTAGGGTCCCTGCGGCGAAGATGTGGTGGGCAGCCCATGTATTTGAAGATGTACTATATCATGAGCCTCCTTCCCTTGCATCTGCTACAACATGCATGCCAGGTAACATCAGGTTGCAGGGACCGTCAGGCTGTCACGCTGGGGTCAGGGCCCTGTGAATGCTAAAGTAACGAATCAACGTCGCCAAATCTGTCCGTTCATCACTTATCGCAACCTGCCATGCGTAGACAGTTCTTTTAGTGCCTCCTCGTCTCGAGAGATAAGGGAGCGATGGTCATCTGGGCCAGGCAGAAGATTTCAGATCGAATGTACAAGCAATCATCGAGCATCTGTCGCAACATGAACGAACGAGAGGTCCCAAATGCAAGCAAGCTCGGTGACACCTCCCCCCGATGGCAGAACTTATTGAAACCACCGAATCTCTGCCTGGGGCGACCCTGCACAATCATCCCTCCGCAGGCTCAAGGTTTACCTCCCTTCCTATAGAGCCCCTCACCCCGTGCTTTCATGCTAAAACTGAGTTCTCCATGCCTCCCCCGTGAAACCAGTCATCCCACCTCTTCTTCATCCTATCCTCCTTTTATCCCCGGGACTTCCCGACCACCCTTCCTTGGTGCGGGGGTTTGTGGGGTCGGTAGTTCGGCATATGGGACCTGGCCCCCCATGATCACATCCCGTCCAATTCACGTTAACCCCGCAGGCATCTGTATAGTCAGAACGTGTATGGACGACGGCCCGCGAATGCCGTACGCTTATGTTTTGCAAATGATTGGCATCATGCATCCGCCCATTCTTCCGATGCCCCCACCGAGTTACCTAAGTCGCGACAAAAAAGCAATCTGAGCGTGCTTCTCGTGCACTTGGCTCCTCGGCGGTTACCCTCATGTGATATTGTACACATGACAATGTTGGGGGTTCCCTCCACAAAAAGTGATATAGGGGCGGGGGACTCGCAGAAGACCCTCTGCTCTTATTCCGCGGCATCCACTGCTCAATGACAAGACTAACACCCTCACCTGTCACGGGGCGTTTTAACGCCTGTCCAAAGAGGTGCCGAGGGACGGTCGAACGTCTCAAGCCTGGGGCCTTCCTTTGAGCATATCCTCCTGATGGATCAAACGCCAGTCGATGTCTATATGTCAACCGCCTTTGTCCGTAGAACGGGCAACAGTATAGGCAATGAACCTTAAGATTTGTAAGCGACCACCACCCGCAAGACGATCTTTGACTGGCGCATCATCGAATTCGCGAAAAGGCTATATCCCGATGCTTTGCGGCACCGAAGGACTCCTCGCCCCTTACCAGTGGTACGCTGCCTCCTCAGTGTTTTTGCCACCCCCGCCCATGTCCGCAGCGTAGGCGGCCTAGCCAGTACCACCGGTCTTGTCTGGGCCTCTCTTCGCGTCCACCACGGGCTAGGCCCGTCCCCGCGGGCCGGCTCCATCTAACCCACCGTGTTGTCGATCTTCCATATTGAGCACCTCCATCCTTCAGTCAAGGTATCATGTAGTCTCTCGGCAACTTAGGTCGTGGAGTTGCACTCCTCACTACTCAAAGAGCCTCCACCGTGAGGATGCGACCCTATCGGAGGTGGTAACACCAACCGAGATCCCCCCCTCCGCGAGCCCCTCCACGGTCCCGCGTTGCATCCAATCGCGCCGATATTGAGCTAGCCGGGACGGTTTCACCAGCGTATTCGTACTGGATATTTACAGATAGCACGTATAGATCCATCACAGGAATGGGAGTCAGGCTCAATACAAGTCACCAGTCCTTTGGGTCCTTCTATCAAGTTGTAAAGTTTCGGGTGCGCTCTATAAAACACTGACCACCCTACACCCACCAACCTCACCGCAACGACTACTCCCCCTGCCCCTGCTTAATCCAATCATGTCATCATTTTCGCCGTCTTTTATCGGCTTTGGGAATATATTCGCTTACGCTTGTGCGGATTTAACAAGACAACCTCAGGGTGGGTTCCGTCCAACGTAGCCATGTATTAGGCCCTCGGGGCCCGCCCGAGCCAAGATGTTATCGGATTCCGCATGTGGTATAATAGGTAACACTGCATGCCGCTTTGACTGTGGTCATGTGGGTTGTGGTTGGTCCAAACGGATATTCCGCTCCCCTCTCTAGCTGTCCGAGCCACGTGTGTGATTGGTGCGTGTGTGTGTGGTGGTTCGTGTGGGGGTGGGGGGGGGGGGGGGGGGTGGGTGTTTGTGTGTTGTGTGGTTGTGGGTGTGTGGTGGGCTCTTGTTGCTGTGTGTGTGTGATGTGTGGTGTGTGTGGGGTGATTTTGTGGTGTGTGTGTGTGGTGTTGGGTGTGGTGGGGTGTGGTGTGGTGGTGTGGTGGTGTGTTGTGTGTGTGTGTGGTGGTGTGTGTTCCGTGGGGCCGTGTGTGGGTGTGTGGGTATTTTGTGTGTGGGAGTGTGAGGGTTGTGTGAGGTTAGTGTGCGGTCTGTGTGTGTGTGTTGTGTGGGGGGGTGTGTGTGTGTGTTGTGTGCATGTGTGTGCTCTGTGTTTGTGTGCCTGTGGGGGGGGAGTGTGTGGAGTGAGGTGGGGTGTGTGTGTGGTTGTGGTATTGATTTGTGTGTGTGTTGAGTTTTTTGTGTGGTTTCTTTTTATGATTGTGAGTGGTCTGTGTGTGTTGTGTGTTTGTTTTTGTTGGTTGTTTTTTGTGTGTGTGTTGTGTGTGGATGTGGGGGGTGGTTTGTGTGGTGGTTTGTGTGTTTTTCTTATGTTGTGGTGTGTGTGTTGTGTTTTTTTCTAATTTTGTGTTAGGGTGTGTAATGTTGTATGGAAGTGATTGGTAATCTTTATTTTTTTGTTTTACTTTTAAGGTGTTTTTTGCTTTTCAATTTTTTCTTTCTTTGTGGGGACGGGGGGGGGGTGTGGTGTGTGTGGGGGGGTGGGGGTGGAGGGGGGGGCGGGGGGGTGAGGAGGAGGGGGCGTGGGTGTTGTGGTGGTGGTGATAGGTTGGAAGGTGGTGTATTTGTGGTGGGTAGGTTGTGGTGTGTGTGTGTGTGTGGTCAGGTGTGGTGGGAGGTGGTGCGTGGTGTGTGCGTGGTGTGGTCTGGTGTGTGTGTGTGTGTGAGTGTGAGTTGGTGTGGGTGGTGGGCGGATTTTTAGTGTTGTGTGGGGTGGGGTGTTGTGTTGTGTGTGTGGGGGGTGGGGGGGGGGGGGGGAGGGTGTGGGGGCGGGGGGGGGAGTGAGGGAGGGGGGGGGGGGGGTGTGCGGGGGGGTGGGGGGTGAGGGGGGGTTGGGCGGGTGTGTGTGTGTGTGGTGGGGGTGTGTGGGAGGCTGTGAGTGGTGTGAGTGAGACTAATGTGTTGTGTGTGTGTGGTGTGTGTGTGTGTTTGTGGTGTGTGTGTGTGTTGGTGGGGCTGTGTGTTTTTGGGTGTCTGGTGTGGGTGTGAGGTGTGGGGGGGGTGAAGTTGTTGGGCGGTGTGTGTGGAGTTGGCGGGGTTGGGGGCAGGTGTGGTTGGTGTGGCGGGGTGATGTGTGGGTGGTGTGGTGGTGTGTTGTGTGGGGGGGGGGGGGGAGGTGTGAGGAGTGTGGGTGTGTTGGGGTGTGGTGTGTGTGTAGGCGCAGCGGGTCGTGCATTGTGTTTGTGTGGTTTGTTGAGTCTTGTGTGTGGTTTCTCTTAGTGTGTGGTGTGGTGTGGTGGGTGTTGTTTGTGTGGTGTGTGTTGTGGCGAGGTGGGTGTGTGTGAGTTTGGGTGTGGGGTGTGTGTGTGTTGTTTTTGTTGTGTGTGTGGGTGTGTTTTGTGTGGTGTTGTGCGTTGTGTGTGCTTTTGTGTGTGTGTGTGTGTGTGTGTTCTGTGTGTGTTGTGTGTGTGTGTGTGCTGTGTGTTGTGGTGTGGTGTGTAGGGTGTGTGTGGGTGTGAGCGGGTTGTGGGCGGGGTGGGGTGTGGTGGGTGTGTTTGTGTTTGTTTGTAGTGCGTGTTGTGTGTGTGGTGTGTGTGATTGAGTGTGGGGGGGGCGGGTGGGGGGTGGGGGGGGGGTGGTTGTGTGTGCGTGTTGCGGTGTGTGTGTGAGGGTGGGGGCGTGTCGGGGTGTGTTCGTGTGGGAGAGTGGGCGGGTGGTTGGGTGTTTGTGTGTGGTTGTGTTTTTTTTTTTTTGTGTGTCTGTGTTGTGTGTCTTTGTTTTTTTTTGTTGTGTGTGTTGAGTCTCCGGCTCACTGTGACAAGCACCAGTCAGAAGACCCTATCCCCTATAAGGTCTGCCGTGGTACATGTTAGTCCGGAAAAGTGAGTCCTACTCACACCTGTGCCACATTGACAGAGGTCACCTCCAGATCAAGGTCAATTAGAAAAAACGACACTAGTATGCGCCTCATCACGAGTTTTCTCAGGTATTCATGATCTCTGTGACGGATGCTCACGGCTGTGCGACGGTGGCCACTGGGCGAGGGTCAGATAAATTGATTCCACCTCCTTCGAATTCAGTTAGTCTCGGAGGGGGAGGTCTCAAATTCTCCATTGCCAATGACTGCACTGTATGGCGCGTCACCGTGCCCAGAGACCGCCTAGCCTGTGAGAAATGAAATGCGCAGTCCTTGGTATAACAACAGAATTCCACAACGACCAGGGTCAGGGAGACATATTGACGTTCTCTAATCAACGAGAACCGAGCTCATGTCTGGTTTGACAAGAACCATGTTTGCCAGTGAATGGTGAGCTGCACGTAGATTAGTTGATAGTCATCACTTGCTCCACACACTCCTGGGTGAGCGGCCCACATACTGGCCAGCCCTTAAAATCACCCCGGTAGGCGTGGAGTCACATCCCTTGCCTGGCAATAGTCAGTGAGACCATCTTGTCGTCCTAGGTACATTTCTAAAAATGCGAAACCCTTAGAGGTGCTTGTGCGCTTGCCAGGGTGAAAAAGTCTCGCATATCAGTGGAAGGATCTGCCCGGAAGCATAGAGGGGCCTAACTCTAGGGATGGGAGGGTGGGAAGGTTGGGAACCCGGGAGGAACTTCGTAGCAGGCGCCGCGCTGGCTGCGATGTCAGGCGTCGCATCGTGGGGGGGTAAAACCATCAGGGCCAGTCAAACCCGTTCTCATTGTAAATCGTCCTTGGGTTTGCAATCAGACGCATTACGTCCAGACCCCCCCATCGGAGCTTGCTTCGGTGCTGTGCTAGTGTATACTTCACGACATTCTATTATGTGTATGCACTCATTCGCGAATTCTAATTGTAATCGCAGTATCAGCCAGGTTACACCGATACATACCAAGCAGTCGGTACGGGGGGGGCTACCTCTTGAAAGGTGGTTGAAAAAAGGTTGGAAGTACCACCAAGAATTATGCAGTGCATGAGTGGAAATAGGCTCTGCACCATGCCCTATGGCCAGTTTTATGAAGCCTAGCCACCCAAGAAAGTGACCATCTGTACCAAGCCCAAGTGACATCGATTGCATGTTGTAAGAGATCTATGTGGATAAGTAGTCATGTACCGAAGTGCCACGTAATTACACAGGACTTGAAACAACGGAGTAGTCCCTGGGCCTCTACTTACTTCACTTCGCCGGACCCCCTACTTCTGACACGTGTCTCCAAACACTATTGTTGTACCGTTTACCGACACTCCAGTCCAATGCCCGCCCTGTTTTCACCAATTTCAACGGTCAACAAGAAGTACTCCAGTGGGTTTCGTGTGTCCAAGAGGCAAAGTTCAAAGTTTGCGTCAGTCATGCTAGATCTTCGCGAAAGGGTGCTAATCATCTCAGATGCAAGTCAGGCCTGTGATGAAGACTTGCGCCGTTTGAGGTGTGAGAGGCTGTGGATGAGGAGGAGGTTATTACCAATCACTCTATGAAATGAAACGTACAGGGTTGCCGCGGCCCCATCCACATTTCCCCACTCTATAGTATTGTCGTTTGTGTCTCGCGAAACTCGTTTCTTCTTCTTCCTCTTCTTCCCTCGACGTCTAAAGTCATCTATCCTCCACTCCCCCCAATTCTTCAGATTTCACCCACCCTTCACACCCAGCTGCAAAGTACCCAACATAGGAGTCATGTGGCGATCAGTAGCCAAGGTACCCATCCAACAGTGATCCTCGGCTCTACAGCCAACAAACTTCCTCCCCATCGAAAGCCTAGTTATTCCCCTCGTCACGGGCATTCACCCATTATACGCCCCCACCCCCCACAGCCTCCCAAAAACCCAAACCCCCCACGGCCCTCGCACTTCGTGGCCTGACGCCCATCCTTCCCCATTCTCCCCCAAGCTGAAATCCTCCACCATTGCTCCAACAAGCCATAAAATACTACAGATCTCCCCTATGTACCCCCGGTCGACACTGTAGTGAGACCACAACAGCGACGTTTACGCAGTATAGAGTGCCTAAGTAAGCGAGAGCGCATCAGCAGGCGAATGGTAGTGTGCAGAAGCCTAAAGGTGTGCCACCTTGCAAATTGCTTTGATTAACAACCGTATATCAACCACACTATCCTTCGATATTTCATGTCACACAGTCCAAGGCACACAGATTCTTCCTCTTGAATAGTATCCATGTTGCGAAGAACGTATCTTTGCGTCGTCAACGTTACCGATTTAAGGATGTCATGGGTGTTCACTGAGCACCACACTGGACTAGACATGGTAAAGTTAGCCCCAATTCTGGACTTCATGGCCCAGGAGGCATGTCCTTTCAGAAAAGAAATACAGTCAGACTACCATATGAGGTGTTTTCACGCCCTGCCGATTACATTGCCAGCGACATATGGTTAATCGGTGAATTAAGTTTAGAGGGACCATCCGGATAATCGAGCAAGGCTGGGATGAGTTTTCATTACAGCACGCATACTCCGTGCCGTCATTTCCGAACATGTAGACGATTTAGTTATCGGGTTGTAGTGAACATTCCAACAATGGAAGTAAAACAGTTGCAGTGTATCATTCTGATTATGTTTTATGTTCCGGTACCAAATTCCTGGATGAGTCCCTGTCTAACTATTTTGGGCCAGTACTACTACAAGGCGGGGAAGTCCTATTTCACGACGAGGACATTGTTGTTCTTCTATGAAAACTTTAAAATAAAACAGATGAGATCCATTTTCAAATACTGTGCTAGAGTTTATTTATTACTCTTGTTCCCAACATACTGCATATAATTGCTGGTTTTTAGTCATAGAGGAGACTGTCTTAGAAAAGGAAGTCTATCAAGAGGAAATACATGACGCAACACCACAGTTAAATGACCAATTTGAGGCTTGCACTTTTATTTTTCAAAGAAGTTTTTCGCATTGTCCCATAGTTTTAGTCATGTTTTGCTGTGAGATACAGCATAAGATTAAGTCCATTTGGAACAGAAATTTGTCATCTAATAGGCATTTCTCCCCTCACAATTTTTAATTAGGTGGCTGCGAGAGTCATATTGTATCAATTTTTTTGGGGTCATGTAGCGTGAGATACAGCAATAATCCATGGTCCTTTGGAACATAATTTGGCTTCAAAGTGTGCAATTCTCCCTACAATATTTAACAGTGGCTGAGGAATAGTCATTTTAATAATTTGTTGGTCAATGCTGCTTTTAAATGCATCAACTACCAAGGTCCTATTATAAAAAGAATTTCTAACAGACATTTTGTTTCTTCACAATTGACCAAAGTGCTCAAGGGTCATGTCTTTTGAATTTTTGAGGGGGCATATTGCTGTTGAAATGCTCAATACTAACAGAGTCCCTATTCGAAAAAATTTTTTTCTAATAGACATTTGTTCTTTCACATTGTCAAAAGTGTCTCATGGGTCATGCGGTTTGAATTTTTTGGGGCATTTTGTGCTGTTACATGCAGCTATACTAGAGGTCCTATTCTAAAAAATTGGTTGTTTCTAACAGACATTTGGTTCTTCACAATTGTCCCAAAGTGGCTCAAGGTCATGCTTTGAATTTTTGGGGGCATTGTCGCGGTGACATGCAGTTATACTATCAGGTCCTATTCTAAAAAAATGTTGTTTCTAACAGACATTTGTTCTTCAAAATTATCAATAGTGGTCAAGGTGATGTGTACTGTCAGAAACAGGAATATGAATGGACACTTTAATGGACACATATTGCAAAATGACTTGTTTTTGCATCTCTTTAACATTGCTATCAATCCCCTGTATGAGACAACCCATGTAGTACAATGACAACAAGAGAAACACAGACATGGTGGATCCATCCTATTTTAAAAATGTGGTTTTGCCAAGAATTCAAAGTCTAAAAACTTGCATGTACAAAATGTCGCTGTTAAAGAAATTCCTCCTGAAATTGTACAAGGGAGGTACAGAAAAACTGACCGAGCAGTATTTTATTGCAGCATGACATAGAGTATGGAGCGCGGACAAAGAGACAAAGTACAGAGACCATTTCCTCCAGCAACTTTGGAAGTAAAATGAGAAAAAGCATGCCAAAAAAAGGGCATCTGGGTGTAACAGAGCCGTTAACCACCATTATTTCCAAGTGAAGCTCAATTGGTCCACACTCAATACGGAGGGTACAAGCGCTACCCAAGGTATTTGAGACTGCTGTACCTGAGGAAGGCTGGAGTTCTCCAAAGACACTTCGCTTCCGCACTCAGCATCAGCACGACAGTTTTCAGTTTGCTTGCGTCACATCAGGGCATTTTTATCCTGCGTGTTAATAGATGACGGACGTCAGCCAGGGCTCTCACCGGCACCCACTGTAAAGAATAAAACACAAAAAAAAAATAAAAAAAAAATCTACTGGCCCTGGGTCATGCTGTGGCCCAGCGGACAGTATAAGGTCCATGTCCATTGAATCTAAAATGGTGGTTGAAAAGACTCCTTTTTCCGCACTTTTTAAATGAGTGGGGTCATGCACAGTGATTTGGGGCTCATGCTGTCGGGCCCAGCGACAGGTATAGTCAATGTCCAGTGAAACTAAAATGTGGTTGAACAAAACCTTTTTCTGGCACCTTTTAAATGTGGGGGATAATGCATGTTTGGGGCTCATGCTGTGGCCCCAGGACAGGGAATACAATGTCCAAGTTCAAGTAGAATGATGGTTCAAATCTACTTCCCTCTTCTGGCACTTTTCAATTTGTGGGTGATGCAGGTTTAATTAAGGATCAGGCTGTGGTACAAGACAGGGATAGTGGAATGGTCTGTGACCTTTTTTTTTCTGTGACATTTTTAAACTAAGTGTATTGCCTAAGATGTCACTATCCATTTAGTCTGATGTGGATGTTACATTTCAGCTTCTCCAGTCCTTGTTTGGGGTGTAAAATGAAGGTGTTGTTTGCTCTCCTTTACATGGCATCCATAGAACTTTAATGGTCATCAACTCATAATCGATCTGCCCACTTCCGAAAAAAACCTATCGATAGCGTGCCAGACTATCGACTATCGATCGATCTTGATAGCCAACGCAATCGCTCAACACTACTTGACATATCTTCTGGGACTGTAACTGTTTCTCTTAACCATACCAATCCACTTTTCTACTGCACTAGGCTTTAAGGCAGAAAGTTACTCGCTGGATTTATCTTTACAGGGCACACACTAAGTCTCAGAACAGACAATTTTTCACTATCCATTGAAGACAATTAGGTCTGAACCAATATTACTTTTCTGCTGAAACTACACAACTTTAGCCACGATTATTAGAAGAAAACCACACCAACGAGCAAAGGCATTCTTTTGATGTGCAGCGATAGGCCATAGCTTTAATTATGCACTTGTCATTAAACACATTAGTCAAAACCAGCTGAAAAGGTCACCAGGATGTCAGTGCCAATGCTGTCGCTTTGGGCATGTCATAGTTGGTCTGCCTTGATACCTTTTCTGATGTCTGTTAAACTTTTGCAAATTCCTCACCAATCAGCTGTGACAGTTCTAATATAAAAAAGCAGACATTAGTAACAGTCCCACAAAAATGAATTAGAGAAAAGAACTTAAAGGGGTTGCCTGGTTAAATTGTTTTGCTTTTTTTCAGCACACTGTTGACCTTCATATATATATATATTATATATATATATATAATATATATATAATATATATATATATATTTTATATATATATATATATATATATATATATATATATATATATATTCTCACCCCTTTTCTTCTGTTTTCTTCTGTTCTTGATTGGAATAGGATGTCACCACTGGAGCCACTGGTCATGTGCCATTTGCTGACATCACCATTTGGAGCGCTTACTTTCGAATGATGATGTCAGCCGATGGCATGTGACCTCTGAAACCAATGAACAAACTCATCCTATTTGAATCAAGACTGGAAGAAAACAGAAATGTGATCTGCTAATGATATTACCAAAAAAAGGGAGGGGACTGCTTGAACTCATGTCAGGGAGATGCTCAAAGAGGTAGGTCTGGCTCCCTGACATAACTTTTAAGGCAATGCTTGCCCCACTTATCCCACCTGACTTATTGACCCCATCCCTGCTGCCAGGTCCATATTAAAATGATAAAAGGGACAAAGTAACTCTTTCCACATCTTCAATGGCTCGTGCAGTTTCTGCAGATGAGTAGCCTCAACTCAATACTCTGAGCCAGCGCATACACAGACCACGCTGACCCAACAGAGGTTCTCATGATCTCACTTTTTAACAGCAGGCCTAAATGTCCATGGCAACACCCAAACTTAGCGTTGAGATGCTACACATCACTCTTGATCCCATGGATTCCCACTGTGGCCAACCAACATATTCATGATGGTTCTGAGCTATAAAGCTCCACTTAGGCTCCTCACCACTTGTTCTTGGCTACTGCCCACTCTATCATGTTTACAGATCTGCTTACTCACAAACTCTAAGAGAGCTGTGTGGACACAACATGCAGTCTTACTCTGTCCCCTTCCCCTACTTCCTTCTTATAATAAAGCTTCACCCTACTCTGCCATCTGCTGCCACCTGCTGATTCGACTCAGGCGTAATACGCACAGTAGTCACAGAACACACTTGACACAATAGCTGATACAAAGAATTTAACGGAGTTGTTCAGGATCAGAAAAACATGTCTACTTCCTTTCAAAAATACCATCTGTTTAAAAGGATATACGGCTGGTATTGCAGCTCAACCCCATTCATTTTAGTGAAGTGATTTTTAAAACCCCCCCCCCCCCTTTCCCCCCCTTTTGCCCCCCCCAACCCCCCCCTTTTCCCCCCCCCCTTACCTCCCCCCCAAAACCCCCAAAAAAATAAAAACCCCCAAAAACCTTTTATTTCCAAAAAAAACCGGGGTGCTCCCCCCCCCCCCCCCCCCCCCCGCTTTGACGTCCCCCGCCCCCCCCTCCCCCCCCCTCCCCCGCCCCCCCCAAAAAGAAAAAACTTCCCCCCCCCCTTCCCCTTTTCCCCGCTCCCCCCCCACCCCCCACCCCCCCCCCCCCTTTCCCCCACCCCCAAAAGTCCCGGGGCCCCCCTTGTTTTTCTCCTCCCCCCCCACCTTTTTCCCCCCCCCCCCCCCCCCTTTTTTCCCCCCCTCCCCCTTAGGCCTCCCCGTTCCCCCACCCCCCCTTTTTTTTTCCCCCCCAAACCCCCCCCCCCCAACCCCCCCCCCCCCCTTCCCCCCCCCCTTCCCCCCCCCCCCCCCTTTCCCCCCCCCCCCCCCCCTTCCCCCCTTCCCCCTTACCAAAAAAAAGTTTCACGGCCCCCTCCCTTTTCCTTTCCCCCCCCCCCAAAAAAACCGGGTTTTCGCTCCCCCCCCCTTTTTTAAATTTTTAAAAACCCCCCCCCAAAAAACCCACCCCTCCCTTCCCCCCAAAAAAAAAATTTTTTTTCTTTTCCACTTTTCTTTTTTCCCCCCCCTTTTTTTAAAAAACCCCCTTTTCCCCCCTCCCCCCCGCCCCCCCTAAAACGGGAACCACCCTTTTAACCCCCCTTTGGGCCCTTTCGCCCTAAAAAAGGGGAGAAACTCCACCCCGCCATCCATGTTTTAAAAAACCTGTGGGTGGGTGGAGGCAAGAAAACCAAAAGGGGGGGCCCCCCCCCAAAAAACAAAAAACAATAGGGCCCCAAAAAAAAAAAATTTTTTAAAAAGGGCCAAATTAATATTAAATTTAAAAAAAACCAAAAAGGCAACTTTTTAAAAATAAAAAAAAATCAAAAGGACATAAGTTTTTTAAAAAATTTTTCTTTTTTTAAGAATTTAAAAGGCTTTTAAATAGGATGCGGGGCTATTTTTTTGGGTTGTACCCCAAAATTTTTTTTTGGTTTAAAATTTTAAAAAAATTTTAAGAAGGGGTGAGGTTTTTTGAGTTCTGACCCCCCTTTGCTAATTTTCTGCCAAAAAAACTTTCCCAAGAAATTGATTACCTTACAAAAAATTTTAACATTTAAAAGTAAAAATGTCCATTTACATATTTCATTCCAATTAGAATCCCCACTTTCTTTTTCTTTGTTTAGCATTGGCCATAATTACTGAACAGCGGATCTGAGGAACAAGGACAATTTTTTCCTGTTTTTCATTTTGCGCCCAGGATTCCCTTAAGTCTTTGACTGAATGAAAGAAATGAGAGAGACAAGTGTTCATCAAGCCAAGATCACGATTTGACATTTCTAGAAGTACCTGACTAGATGTGAAGGCCCACAGAGGATTTGTTTCTGCCTAAAAGCTATATAATATGTATTGACCGCAGATGCTGAAATTCACACCTCTCTTTATTTCAATCAATATATCTTTTTTTTTCTATGCCAAGTGTTCTTGTGTACGGTCCCCTTTTCTCGTGTGGGGCCCTTTACTCGCAGAATCAAAAAAGTTAACATTTAGCTGATTTTTAGTGGATAAAAAAATAGACAAATTGGGATTTCTCATTAAGCCAAGGAAGTGGGTCTGTTGAGGGGTCCCCCCATCTAAATCTTATTAACAGAAAGCCCTAGAATAATATGTAATGTACAGCAAGTCATTTCTGAGTAGTCCCGTGTTTAATGGGGGGAAACCCCAATAGCAAAAATCTTGAAATTTCTTTGTGCTGGGGTTTTTTACATGGGGGAAAACAAAAGTAGGGACTTATCTTCCAATCAATTCATATACTGTCTTATATGATTTATAAACTTGTTATATATTCATGATCTTGATAAATGTCACTTTTTGTGTGCAGACAACTTCATGCATTTTTTTAGGCTCTACAAAATATTTTTCTTCTCTACAAGATCTCTTCTCCTCTCCATTTATCATCTTAACCCTCTTCTCCTCTTTGTTCTCCTCTGCCACCTTTTTTATCTTTTTCACCTTTTTCTTCATGTTCATTAGCTTTTTCATTTTTTGACCTACTTCTTCTTCACTGTCTTCATTTTTTTAATCTTTTTCTTTATTTCCTTGAATTGCTTCGTCAAGTTTTTCTTTGCCTTCTTCATCATTTTTAAATTATTTTTCATATTTTTATGTATTTCTTCTTCACCATCTTCTATGCCTTCCTGCTTAAGATCTTCACTTTCTTCTCTACCTAATTTTCCATTATATTTCCTTTACATTTTTTAACTTATTTTTTTCTTCAGTGTTTTCTTACCTACTTTTTCCACGTTCATTCTCCTCATTTCATTGTGTCTCAGTGGCTAGCATTTTTAACTCACAGATCAGCTGTCCTGGGTTTTAATCAAAGGCAACCACTAGTAGAGTTTTTCTATGTTTCCATTGGGCACTTTGTATAAAGAGAACCTGTCAGCTACTTTATGCTACCCAAACGAGGGGCAATATGAAATAGCTGCAGGTTATCCGATGCTAACTCTGTGTTTTTTACCCCGAAATGTTGCGGCGTTCCATGATAAAACACCCAGTAAAGTTACGCCCAGTGCGGAGAGATGAGTCCGATGTGCGGGAAGATGAGTCCAATGTGAGGCTTCTCCCCACCACCTTAGCTTGACTGACAGCTCTCTCCTTATAGACAAACATGGGAGAGAGCTGTCAGTCAAGCTGAGTGGGTGGGTAGAAGCCGTACATCGGATCGGGCGCAGCGCCTTCTCTCAGTAGCCAGCCCAATTTCACTGAGTGTTTTACTTGGGAACGCCGCAGCGGTGTAACATACATAGGGTTAGGATTGGGTAACCTGCAGCTATTTCATGCTGCCCACCGTTCGGGCAGCATAAAGTAGCTGACAGGTTCCCTTTAAATAAATTTTGATTTTGAGCTCCAATGGGGATAGAGACTGATGTGAATGACAATCTCTGTTCAAAGCTGTGGAACACAGTTATGCTATATAAATGTATTAAATAAATGATAAATACATTATACTTTCTTTGGATATTTTTTCTACTTCCTTTATTTTAGCTGCCCCTTCTTCACCTTCTTATGCATTTTTTTTGCCTTTGCATTTTGACTTATTCTGTATAATCCAAAATATTTCTTCTATACTTTCATTAAAGGGGTTGTCCATTCCTTTGAAAAAAGTCAATGCTTGTTGGGCGGGGTAAATAAAAAATAAAAAAAACAAATTTACTTACCTTTGACACCTGCTCCCAGTGCTCTTCCACCATAATATCAAGTTAACTATTCATGAGATACTGCAGCCAAGCACTGGCCTAAGTGGTCAAATGCCTTTCATACAGGAAAAGACTACTGAGGAAAATGATTGGCTGCAGGCCATGTGAAGTCATAAGCCGATATCACAGGGAGCAGCAGTGGTATTGGAACAGAGCAGCTTTTAAACGAGTAAAGATTTTTCACTTTTCACCCCTCTCTGACTAGTAGTATTTTTATTTATTATATTTTAAGTATGGACAACCTTTTAATTATTGTGCTATTGTCCTTATTTTGTAAAGCATATAAATCTTACTTCTCAGGGAATTAAACAACTGTTGATTTGCTCTAGGTAAACTTTCTAGTTATTATGGAACCCAGCTGGATGTGGACACTTAAGTGGGCCTGACTGGGTGAAAAAAATCTTAACACCAACTAACTATTTACTTGTTAAACCTAAGGCCATGTCTACACACCACTGGTTTCTGGTCCACAGAAAATCTGACTGTAACCAGTGCCCTATAGACCGCAATAGAAAATCCGAGCTATAGTCTACACAGCACAGATTTTCTATTGTCGGATTTCTAAACTGCAGGGATATAGAACATGTTCTATCTTTTGGAAGATTCCAATATACTTCTATGTACTGGGCTGGTTGAAATCCAAAAACCAACCGCATTTTTGTGAGCAAATACACACCAAAAACCGCGGTACAACGAAGTTAAAATACTGTTGGATTTCTGACAGCATTTTAACTTATGCCGTGTAGACATTGCCTTGGCTCGTCTATTTATTCATAAAAGTGATACCCACTAAGATCAAGCAACAGAGGATATATTACACATATACTGGCTTTCACATTTGCTTACCAAATCAAATATCCACCCTTAAACACTGTACATTTAGGATCAAACCACGAATAGACAATTATAGACACAACAGGACGGTTAACAGCAGAGATTGTCACTGTCAGTCATCAGAATTTACTGTACTGAGGACAGTCAGCCAAGACTACATTAAAGCCTGGCAGTTTAAAGCTTATAAATAAACAGTATGTTTTCTGTCTCTAAAATTAATATAATATTATGTATAAACACGAAGCCATAAATAAACAATTTTATGGTGGTACACAATATTGTTATAATCCAGAGTAAATCTTATTAACATGTGATTCTTAATTAATAAGCCAATAGGTTTTTTCAACAAATGCAACTGAATTTATATAAAAGAATATGGATACTAAAATACTGCCTCAATGAACATGATTATAATTACTAAAATTCTGCCTGCTATGTAAAAAAAAAAATAACTGTTATAATACTGCCACTATGTACAAGAATATGACCACTATAATACTGTTACCATGTACAAAAATATAGCTATTATAATACTGCCCCATGTACAAGAATATAACTACTATAATACTGCCCCCTATGTACAAGAATATAACTACTATAATTCTGCTCTTATGTACAAGAATGTAACTACTAGAATACTGCCCTCTATGTACAATAACATAACTACTATAACAATGCCCTCTATGTACAAGAATATAACTAGTAGAATACTGACTATATGTAAGAATATAACTATTATAATACTGTCACTTAACTACAAGGATATGACTACTCTAATACTACTCCCTATGTACATAAATATGACTGCTATTAAACTTGCTCCAATCTACAAAACTATAACTACTATAATACTGTCACCATGTACAATAATAGAATTGTTATAATACTTTCACTGTATGTACAAGAATGCAACTACTGCAATACCACGTGTGTACAAAAATATGACTACTACAATACAACTTCTATTTTTAGACATGCTTTTAGCCCTCCCCATTGACATCAATAGTAAATTCCCAAGTGTTTTATATGTGGAATATGACCAAAGAATGAGCAGGTATTTTTAGGTTGAAGAAACTGACCGTCGAAAGCACGCATTGTATAAAATATAATGGATTTTTTCAATGGATGTCAATGGGAATTGTTTACGACTGAATTTAGATGAGTATTTCAACTCGTAATCCATGTGGTTTCAAACTTAAAATACTGTGTGAACACAGGGAAATACTGCTTTTATGTACAAGAATATAACTACTACATTATAGACAGGAACATAAATGGCATATTACTATTATTCTGTTTTCCTTAGTTGGCTGTTTATTGCTATTACATCAGGTGAAAAGCGTAATCAGCACAACTGACATAAAACATCAATTAATAACAAAGTGTTCTTGGAAATAACAATACAATATTTTCTTTATTTCAACTGCTTGACCTTTCATTGATAGGAAGTATAACAAAACAAACAAGAGCATATTAAATTCAATACCATCTGTTATTATTCCACCCATTACAATCAACTCTACATTTAATTATCAAAATAATCATTTCTGAGAAAACAAGTGAAACGCACAAATTTATTTCTTTACATAATAAAAGAAAAACATAATGTACAAAACAATGGGTCCAGCAGAGTGATTATGGGTTACTTGGGTTTTTAAATAGAGAACATGTGATGGAAAGCTGGCACAACAAATAACTTAAAATTATAATAAATAATCCTTAAAAATAGTGATTTAGGCCTCTTTTAATTCCGAACTTTTACCCTTCTTTTTCAGTAATTTTATGCCCAGAAACTTCAGATTTTTTCCCGCATAATTATACATGTACAGTTAATATAAATTGAACATTTTCTTGTATATAGCTATATGGAATATGTCTTATAACATGGGAAATTTTCCCTGGAATAAAATTTAAAATTTAACGGGGACAAAAGATGTTTTTTAAAATCAAACCATTTAATGATTTTTCCGTGAAAAAACGGTTTTTTTTCTGGACCTTGAGGATTAACCAGTTTGGTGCAGATTAATAACATATGACATAATCTAGGCCCAGGCAAAATTGCCCCTATTTTTGGGGTTTTGGGCTCTCTGGATTGTGGCTGTTTGGCAGGTGAAAATTAAAGAATACACAAGTTTCTCAAAACTGCTCCTAATTTTAAGAAATCCCAGCAAAGTAAAAAATCCTGTTTTGAATTGTGATGTTTTAAATTGACTACCCTTAAAAAAAATCCAAATGGTTTTAATTTTTTCTCCCAGACAAATTACGTAAATTTAAATTTTTTGCAAAATGGTTTTTTTCCCTACAAACTTTCAAAGTTAAAAAGGGCAATAACGGGCTGAAAATTTTAATATTTTAAATTTCTTTGTTTTTAATTTTTTTTGGGGGTTTTAAAATGTAAACACAAATTTACAAAAAAACCGTCATTTTAAACTTCATGAAATTTTATTGTTTCCCTTATTTTGCTGTTTATTTGGAACAGTCTACAAATGAGAATTATTAAAAAGGTAACACATTTTTAAAATTACCCCTTTTATATTTTCTTGGGGTAATGCAAAAACCCTAAAGTAATTTTTAAATTATAATACTATAGTTACTAAAATTAATGCCCAATAGGGACATTATAATCTTATTTTAAAAGCTTGTATAAACGTATAGGGCATTTTTTAAGGTACTACATTCCTGTAAAAAAGGGGGGCGGACAGTATTCATATTTATATTCTTATCCATTGAAGGCAGTCTTATAGTATTCTTGTACATAGGCGGCAGTGTTATAGTAATTATATTCTTGTACATAGGAGGCAGTATTATAGTAGTTATATTTTTATCCATAGGGGGCATTGTTATAGTAGTTACTAATATACTTGTACATGGAGGACAGTATAAAAGTAGTTTTTTTTTTTACCTAAAGGGAGTATATATAGTTTTTAAAAAATTATTTTTAAAAGGGTAGTAATATAAATTTTTAATTTTTTTTACATAGAGAACATTAATTAAAAGTAGTTTTATTTCTCGTATAAAAAAGGCAGTAATAAAATTATATTTTGTTTGGAGCGATTGCGTTTGGGACGAGATCGATCCCATAGTCCCATAGTCGGGGCCGCTGTCGATAAGGTTTTTCGATGTGACCGAAAAATGCGCGATGACCAAATTAAAATCAAAAGGGAGCAACAACACCTTTCATTATTACACCCAAACAAGGCTGGAGAAGCTGAAATTAACATCCACAACATTCGAAAAACAAAATGGATACGTGCAATCACACTTAGGTTAAAACGTCACAGAAAAAATCACAGACCATTTCCTATCCCTTTCTTGTACCACAGCCTGACCCTTATACCAGCATCAACCCACAAATAAAAAAGCCAGCAGCATATGAAAATTTGACCATCAGTTTTACTGAACTGACATTGAATATCCCTATCATGGAACGCAGCATGAATCCCCAACCTGCATGACCCCCACATTTAAAAAGTGCCGCAAAAGGAGTCTTTCAACCACCATTTTAAGTTTGAACTGTGTCAATGACTATACCTGTCCAGTGCCACAGCATGAAGCCCCAAACCTTCATGACCCCCCAACATTTAAAGAAGTGCCGGAAAAAGGAGTCCTTTCAACCACCATTTAAGTGTTCACTGGACATTGACTATACTTCCGGTCCACAGCATTGAGCCCCCAAACCTGCAATGACCCCCAAATTTAAAAAGTGCCGTAAAAAAGAGTCATACAACCACCATTTTTGAGTTGTACTGACATTGACTATACCTGTCCTGGAAACGCAGCATGAGCCCAAACTGCAAGATCCCCACATTAAAAAAGTGCCGAAAAATGAGTCTTCACCACCATTTTAGTTGAACTGGACATTTGACTATTACCTGTCCCTGGGCCACAGCATGACGCCATGCTGTAGTTACAGTGGGTGCGGTGAAAGCCCAGGCTGGCCGTCCGTCATCTATTAACACGCAGGTTAAAATGCCCTGATGACGCAGTGCAACGAAAACAGTTCCGTGCTGACGAGAGTGCGGAAGCGTAAGTGTGGATAACACCATCCTTCCTCTGTACACATTCAAACGCTGGGTAGCCGCTTGCCACCCTCCATATGGAGGTGGACCAATTTAGCTTCACTTTGTAACGAACTGGTGTAAACGCTTCCTTTTACACCCAGGTGGCCCTTTATCTGCATTCTTTTTTCTCATTTTACTCAACGTTGGCTGTGAGGAAAGGTCTCTGAATTTGTTCTCTGTATTATATTTATTTTAATTTATATTTATTTAATGCTCCATAGTCCCATGTCCTCTGAATAACCTACATCTGGTCAAGTTATCCATGTACCATCCCTTGTACAATTCAGATGAATTTTTTTTAACACTATTATTTTTGTACATGCAAGTTGTTTTTTAGTACTTTAATTCTAGACAACACATTTTTAAAAAAGGATGGAATCCACCATGTCTTTGTTTCACTATTTTCATTTAATAAAATGGGTTGTCTCAATACAGTATGATAGCTAATGTTAAAGAATCTTGCAAAAACTAGTCATTTTGCAAGATGTTTTCCATTAACAGTGTCCTACCTATTCCTGTATTCTGACAGCACCAACAACCCTTGAGCCACGTCTTGACAATTGGTGAAGAACAAATGTCCAGATCGAAACAACATTTTTTTACAATAAGAACCTTATAAATGCTGCATTGCACAGCAAAATCCCCCAAAAATTCAAAGCATGTAACCCTTGAGCCACTTTTGCAATTGTGAAGAACAAATGTCCTGTTAGAAACAAACATATTTTAGAATAGACCTGTAGTAACTGCATGTCACAGCAAAATGCCCCAAAAATTCAAAGATTACCCTTGAGCCACTTTGTCAATATGTGAAGACCAAATTCTGTTTAGAAACAACATATTTTTTATAATAGGACCTGATGTATTGCTGCATTCAAAGCAGCAAATGACCCAAAAAATGTATAAAAAATGACTTCTCACCACTGTTTTAATAATAGTGAGGGAAGAAATGCCACTAAGAAGCCACATTTCTGTTCCAAAGGACCCTGATTATTGCTTGTATCTCACAGCTACATGACCCCAAAAAATTATAAATATGACTTCACCAGCCACTATTACAAAATTGTGAGGGAGAAATGCCACTTAGAACCCACATTTCTGTTCCAAAGGACCATAATTATAGCTGTATTCCCAGCAACATGACCCACAAAAAATAAATAAATATGACTTCTCAAGCCATATTAAAAATTGTGAGGTAGAATCCACTTAGAGTCACATTTCTGATCCAATACCATGATTATTGCTGTATCTCACAGCACCATGACCATCAAAACCATTGACAATGCGAAAACTTCTTAAGATAAAGTGAGTAAAAGGAAACGGTGTTGTCCAAGGAAACCTGAGCTGTCTCTTTACATCTCCTCACACAAAACCACAAAATGAACTGTTGGGAAAAGAGAATAAAAATTGCAGTAAGAAATTGATCATTTTAAAAAAAGTTTTCAAGCGTGACCAATTCTGTTTGAAAAGAAAGTGAAGTAGACTGGCAAAAATCGGTGACCTCGGCAATTGGTGCCACAACATCATCCGATATCCTTGCCTGATTCATCTTGATGAAAAGTCACACGATCCACATTATCTGTGGAAAGCCGGGTGCGTTTGTCTGTAAAACTCCTCTCAGCTGTGCTGAAGGTCCGCTCAGATATGACGCTGGCCTGCTGGGGAGGACAACACCTCTATGGCGTGGACAAGCCAGCTCGTGCCATTCCGTCCATTTTGGGTATAACCAGAAGTCTATTGGGTCCGGAACACATGCAAAAACATCGTTGTTAAGACGCAGATAGTCGTGCACCATGATCTTAAGCTGATCTCTGTGTGTTGGATGTGTGCCCTGCATTGCATGCTTTGTGAGGTGGAAAACAAAGTATTCCATATGACACCCCAGTAGGCTCTGTCCACCTTGCATGCCTGCTGCCGCTACGCTACTTAGCCTTAACTGCTGTCACGTCGCAGATGTTGTTTCCACCGTGACATTTGGGGAACGTGAAGCCAGACGCAACAGATGTCTCCAGTTGATCAATCAGCAAGGTCTCCATTTCCTCATTTTACCGTCTCTATTTGGGTGGGTGGAAGGAAAGTCTGAATTTGATTTTGTACCGGGATCCAGGAGGGTGGCCACCCAGTAACTGTTTGTTCATTTTGATGGGCCTTAATCGAGGATATGTTGGAGAAATGTAGCTTTCCAAGCACTCATGTGAGAGATGAGAGCTTGATTTTCTCAAGCCTCTGTCGAGAGGGCACTATCAAACTGATCTTCCTCCTCTTCCTCCTCCGCTCAAAATCGCGCCACCTCTTTCCAAGGCAGGGACGTCGGTAACATCGTTGTCTATAGATACCTCCTCCTCCTCCTCCTCCTCCTCCGCAGCCCTCCGGCACAGCTATCAACACAGCCCTGACTTCCTGAGAAGATGCACCTAGGCTGATGCGCCACCTTGCACTAGCTCTGGACCCCAACCACTAGCCAATTAAGGAAAACCCCGATGAAATTGGTAAACTGCGCTCGGTCCTTGTGGATTTGACGGAGAGAAAGGCTCCGTGTCCACATCTGTGTCCGTCTTCCTCCTCCGTCGCTGGCGGACCGTGAGTTTACAGAGTTCCAACGATCGTTCCAGAACTAAGATCACCACAATGCCATGCTGACAAGTGGCATTGTCCGGCCACTGACCATTTGGTGGCTTCCTTCAAAACTGGCAAGGATGGTGCACGAGCTCTTTCCACCTGCCTCCTCACTCGTGGTTCAACACCCCGAGGTCCGTACCGCTGCTTGCAGGCATGTGTCACTTCGTACTGTGGTAATGTCATTGCGCTGCTGCCACAAACGCTGTAGCATTTGAGGGTGGAATTCCAGCCGGTTATACCAAATAGCCCCAACAATGAATTTAAATTGAATCTGAGCTAATTTCCAATACGCTAACAATTATGTAAATGACATCAATGGAAAGAGCGCACTAAATAATAAAAATATAGCTTTTTTATTAATTATAGTTTAAAAAAGTGAAAAAGGATATTAAAGTGATTCAATATAAAACTAAGCCAATTCTGAACATAAAAGATGTTATAAAGCCCTCTATTCTATAAATAGCAACCTTATAGCTGGGAAGGTAGATAGCAAAATCAAACGGAGTAGATAGGGTTAAAGTTATTAGTATACTAACCCCCTAATCCTATAATGGCCCTTATTCTGAGCACTACCGTAAATTAAAGCACCTAGTTTTACCAGGAAAGAAGCGTCCTGATAAGACGACCCTGTCAGGAACCTAACCCCTGCCACAATGTCCCTGTTAACGCCTGCCACAGGATTGCACCTAGAGTGTTGTACAGATTTGTAAAAGGACATATGAAAAACAATACGGCACATACATTAATATAGCAAAATCCCAACTCACAACATAGTCCCCAACATGTTTCGGTACCTACTTTTATTATACCTCATCATGACGAGATCCGTAGGCTGTGAGGAAATTTTTAAAGACATATAACATTAGCATACACAAATGAATAAGTCACTTAAGAACGGTAATGTACAATTGTATAAGCCAAAGGAAAACTTAACTACTTATATCAAAGGGCATTGAGCATATGGGCTCACAGTATGGCTAACAGCTATGGTGTGCTGCGCAATGAAAATGTCAAAACATCCGGTTTAAACAGCCGCCTTTTGGGCGCCAAAACAAACCGAGACCATCGCGTCACAAAAATAGCAAATTAGTGTGTGCGCATTCCTATACTAGTTTCTAAGCGCTCAAGCGAAACCGGAAATGACGTATCCAGCATAAAAAAAAACGAGGCTTGGAATACATTTTGGCTCAATACGACAGTCCACTGAAAAACGGAAGGTGACTTGACGACATATGCTGGCGTCTCTAATAGCCGACGCAGCGTAATGTCGGACTAGTAAAGCGTCCGATAAAACAGCATCAGATGCTATAGATAAGGATGTCTTGTAAACAGTGTGGTAATTAAGTATGTAAGAAAATACATTTACATAGACCAGGCAGAACTAACCAAAGAGCTCTATGTATCCTGACCTGAAACCAACCAGTCTATTGCGTTCAGGAAAGATCAATCTGTTTCATAACTTTGGACGAAAAAATAATAAAGAATTTACCAACAATCCGCTGATAAATTACAAAGATTTATAGCCTACTGACAAGCGGGGAATAAACAATCGCCATTCTACAGAAAGCATTAAATTTCAGTTTGTTCATTAAGCCCATTGGGGTGTTGCCAGCTCCCCAAATTGAAGAACCCAAAACGATTCCTTGCACAGAATGAATTTTGATCAAATTCCCTTACGAACGAGTGGTTGAATATTCGATCAATTCCGCATAAATTTTAAACATCGAGGCTCATCACCAATGGTTCTGACCAAACATGTCTGGCTACACTGGTGTCTCTCTTTTTCCGGATGTCGCCCAGATGTTCGCCAATTCGCCTCCGAAACTCACGAATAGTTTTGCCGACATATTCCTTACCACAGTCACATCTAATACGGTAAATGACACCTGTCGATCTACAATTGATAAAGTGCCTGATAAGGAATTCTCGGCCAGTGAACTGATTGCAAAATCTTTTACCAGTCTCAAGAAAATTACATCCAATGCAACCACTACATTTATGACAGCCTACCGGTTGCCTCTGAAGCCAGGTATTAGTGGCAGGAGGTGGAATATAGTGCTTTTCCAACAATTTAACTTGTAAGGACATGGTGACCACTGTCTGAATGTAATCAGGGGTCGTGACCAACTTTTTAACCATGATATCAGGTCAGGAAGCAGAAATGGTCCCAATGTTTGGAAAGATATTTTGCGACTTCATCAGCCGCTTCATCGAAGGTACCAATAACTCTGGCTATGTCCCACCTTTTCTTGGTATTTTGTGGCCCGTGGTGTAAGTAATTTAGTTCTATCAGTCCTAAGTTGCATACAGGTACCCTTTTTAGAATGACATCTTTTCCGGATACCCCCTTAACCCTAAAACGATAATTATAAGAACCTGGACTGATTTTTTGTATTCTGATTTTACTTGAACATATTTTCTGCGTAGACGCAGGTACTTCCTCATTGGAATCCTCGTTTAAGGGGTACCGGATGGCTACTCCGCCAATGTAAGAGGGAATTGGTCGCCGTTGGTTTACGGTAAATCGTTGTTGAGATATTACCATTTGAATCCTTCAGGATTTTTACATCCAAAAAGGTGAGCTGTTCAAAGTGAATCTCAAAAGTAAACTTGAGACCACATGGATTATCATTAAGTTGGGTAATGAATGTCAAGAAATCAGACTTAGGGCCATTCCATACTACAAAAATATCGTCAATGAATGCGAATCCATAACCCCATCTGAACCTTCCAATTGCAAAGGTTCATCAAAACATGGAGCCCCCACACCAGCCGAGTACAATTGGCATATTATGAGCGCATGTCCCTATCCCCATGGCTGTCCCCCCTCAGCTGGTTTGGGGAAGAACCTCCCATTGAACAGAAAATAATTTCTTGTAAGTACAAATCTCAACAACTGTAAGAGAAACTCATTATGTGCACTGAATTGCAAACCTCTACTTTGTAGAAAATAGCCCACAGCCTGTATCCCCTATCATGAGTTTACTGTGTAGAGTGGCCTCTACATCCACACTACTAGCCAGCATTCGGGTCCACCTGTATCCCATCGAGTTTCTAAGAAAATCCATGGTGTCACGGGTGTAAGAGGAAAGTTATTCCACAAAAGGTGGCCAATAGTGAAACAAAATAGAATCCACATTATGAGTGATGGATCTATTCCCGACACAATTTGTCTACCTCTAAGGGGAGTTGTTTCCCTTTGTGTAATTTTGGGTAGACCAGTAAAACGTCGGGCATTTAGGAAATCTGGAAACAAAAACTCAAATTCCTGTACTGATATAAGTTTGTGCGACTTAGCATCTGTGAGGATATTTAGGAGTTCCTTCCTATATTTTTCTGTAGGATCGTCTCTCAGAATTTCGTAACATGAGGGATCCTCAAGTAGGGTATTGCACATGTTTACATATCTCTGATGGTCTAGAAGTACAATGTTACCTCCTTTGTCGGACGGTTTCACTATTAAATTATGGTCTCGGTCCAACCGGGAGATAGCTTGATGTTCATCTCTTGTACAATTACTCGAAAATCGTTTGTGCAATAACTCTAGATCTCTAGTTACTTGAGAGATAAAGACTTCAACACAGGATATATCTCCCTGTGGAGGCATTGAAAAACTTTTTGGGCATAAAGTTGTAAAGGGACCTTTACCCATATTAACCTCATCATGGGATATATCGTATAGCAAGCAAACTCCTTCTAATACATCCTCACTTATGCCCAGTTCTGAACAATCCCTCCTAATTTTAGGGCAATGATATTGTGGCCATTTTAAATTGCGTCCAAACAGGATGGATATCTTTGATCCATCTGAATTTATACAATTTTGCTGTTGGGACAAAAGACAACCCTAGTTTAAAATGTTTCATCTCCTCAATACTCAATTCGTGGGAAGGATAGATAAACAAATAGGTGGAACTTGTAGAGTTCAGAAGTTACCGTCTAGTGGGGGTACGAGTGATTCCCTTATAAAAAAGGTCTAGAGAGCCTCTTTGTCTTTTGCCTCTCCCACCTCTTCCTCTCTGGGCCACTGGAGTTGATGACTCTGACTGTTTACGATTAATTATACACAATCAGAATCTGAGATTTCAGTTTCTGAGGAAAGGCTAAAGTTCTGATCCTTAGTATTTTCCATATCAACCAGAAAAAGTATGCCTAGTTTTCCCGAAAGTCAAGAGAGATCCCTTAAACAAATTGATTGTCATACGGTCCCTTTTGAATATGAATATGATATCGTCTCAAAGAGGCTCTGTAATTGTTTTTCTCTAACAGTGTATTCTGGGTTTTGTGCGAAGGTCTTGACCAAAGTAATCTGTTCTTTTAATTTCTGGTCAAGACTTTCTAGACTAGCTCTTTCGTCTTCCAGGAGTAATTGCATAAACTTAATTGAACTATTAGTGGCTTCTTGTTCCCACCTTTTAATAAATCCTGGGCCCCTTATTTTTATACCAGGTGTGAGAGAAATACGTAGTCCACGAGGGACTTACACCACGGGCCCAAAATACCCAAGAAAAGGAAGATATAGCCAGAGTTATTGGTACCTTCGATGAAGCGTCTGATGAAGTCCGCAAAATACTTACCAAACATTGGGACATTCTGCTCCTTGACCCTGATATCAAGGAAAAAGTTGGGTCACGCCCCCTGATTACATTCAGACGTGGTCCCAGTCTACAAGATAAAATTGTGAAAAGCCACTATATTCCACCTCCTGCCACTAATTCCTGGCTTCAGAGGCAACCGGTAGGGCTGTCCATAATGTTAGTGGATTCAATTGGATGTATTTTTTCATGAGACTGGTAAAAGATTTTTTCAATCAGTTCACTGGCAGAGAAATATCCTTATCAGGCACATTATCCATTGTAGATCGACCAGGATGTCATTTACGTATTAGATGTGACTGAGGTAAGGAATATGTTCGGCAAAACTATTCGTGAGTTTTCGGAGGCAATAGGCGAACAACTGGGCGACATCCTGGAAAAAAGAGACACAAGAGTAGCCAAATGTTTGGTCAGAACACAATGGGAAGTCGACGATGGTTTAAAATTTAAGGGAAATGATCGAATTCAAACCACACTTCGAAAGGGAATTTGAACAAATCCAATACTGTGCAAGGAATCGTTTTGGATCTACACGTGGGGACTGACACCCCAATGGTCTTTTAATGAACAACTAATTTTAATTGACTTTCTGTAGAATGGCGATAGTGTTTATTTCCCCCTTTCTATGTATGGCTATAATCTTGTAATTTATCAGCGATTGTTGGTAAATACTTTATTATATTTTCGTCCAAAGTTACTGAACTGATTGATCTTTCCTGACGCAATACCTGGTCTGGTTCAGGTCAGGATAACAAAGAGCTTACTGTTAGGTATTTCCAGGCATGAAAATGTATATGTCTACAACAACTTACCACACAGCATACAAAGACATCCTATCTAATAGCATCTGTATGCTGTATATAACGGACGCTTTAACTAGTCCGAATCACGCTAGCGCTCGTGCAATTAGATACGCAGCATATGCTTCCGACACGTACTTCCGTTTTTCCCAGTGACTGTGTATTGAGCCACATGTATTCCATCCTCGTTTTTTTTATGCTGATACGTTCCTTCCGGTTTCGCTAGAGCGCTTAGCAACTAGACTAGGCATGCGCACACACTACTTTCCATTTTTTTGTGACGCATTTCTCGGTGTTTTTTGGCGCCAAAGCGCCGGCTATTTAAATCGGATGTTATGACATTTCATTGTCGCAGCACACATAGCTGTTTTGCCATACGTAAGCCATATGCTCAATGCCCATGATCTATGTAGGAAGTTTACCTTTGAGCCATATACATTGTACACTTACCGTTTCTTAAGTGCTTATTCATTTTATGTATGTAATGTATATGTCTTTACATTTCTCACAGCCTACTGATCTCCGTCCCCCTGATGAGGTAAAAGTAAGAACCGAAAACATGTGGTACTATTTGTGAGTTGGATTTGCATATAATAACTGAAGAGCCGTATTGTCTTTTTCAAATGTATTTTACAACAACTGTACAACACTCCTGGGTGCCATCCGGTAGCAGGGCGTAACAAGGACATATTGAGGCAGGGTTTAGGTTCCTTACAGTGTCCGTCTTATCATGGACTGCTTTTCTTTCCCTGTAAACTAGGTAGCTAATATAGGTAGCTGCTCAGAATAGGGCCAATATAGGATATAGGAGTGTAGATACTAATAACTTTAACCCTATTAACTCCGTTGATATTGTATCTATCCTCCCAGCTATAAGGTGGCTATATATATAATTGCGGCTTATAACATCCTTATGTTTCAGAATTGGCACTAGTTTTATATTGCACACATTTTAATATCCATTTATTTCCCTTTAAACTAAATAATAAAACTATATTTTATTAAATAGTGCGCTTTTTCCATGATTGTCATTTATATCATTCCAGCGAGTTGCCACTCAACAATGAGACGGTTGACGGGAGGGCCGAGCTGACGCTGCAGACACAGCCAGGCCGGGACAAGCAGGGTGCGAACGGCGGAAGAGCGAACATCAAGACCTCGAGCTTCTTCAGCAGGCAGCCAGACCCTGGTAGCTCTTTTGAATTTCTGACGACAAGGTTCATGACCTGTGCCAGGCAAGGGATGTGCTCCAGCCAACCGATCTAAGGGTGGCCAGCAGATTTCGCCCCTTTATCGCACACACCTTGCCTGGCACAAGGTTCATGTCACCCAGCCAGCGCTCGTCTCGGTGCTTAGAGCCGTCACAGCTCCCTGACCTGTGTGGGACGTCTCCAAGGCAGATTAATTGTCAACACGGCCTGGTGTCTCTGGGCACGTGATGCCACCAGAGGACCTTGGTGGAGAAGAGCCCAGCACCATCCCCTGCGGTTTTGAAGAGCCGTGCGCCGAGCCCTGAGAGCCACCGTCACACCAGAGACATCCACCCACTCAACCCAGTGAGCTGTCACAGAGATTATACGGCGCTTGGCCGAGCTTACTATGACCAATGTGTCGGTGGTGAGATGGACTTTTCCGACACAGAATGCAGACAACGCCTTGAAATTTAAGATGACATGTGGCTGTCCAGGCAGGGACGGCTTTTCTGCGCAAAGAAATGCCGCTCGACATCTGGTATTGGGGCAGGCGAGGGCCATGACGTGGCGGAACCCATCTGTGTCCACCCAGACGAAAGTCAACAATTCTCAAGGCCACAAGCCTGGCAATGCCGCATTCAGGCTTTTGGCTTTGGTGGATGGTTGGGTATAAGTGTTTCTTCTGCTTCCCCCAAACCATGGGAAGACAGAAGGCTGGCGTGCTAGACTGCCGCTGTACGGTGTTGCAGGACGTCAAACTGGCAGAAGGAGAAGGGGTAGGATGGGTTCTCTGTGGTGCTGGTGGTACTCGGGCGACGTTGGAGGCTGAAAGCGGAGGCTGATCCTGATCATGACTCACATGAGAGACATGGCAGCTGAGGAACGCTTGGTGGTGGCGGAGGAGGTGGAGACAGATGGATTGACAGTGGTTGTAGGCCCGTCGTCCGTCTGGCTTTTTTGGCAAGTTATTGCTCCATTCAACTCATGCCTTCGCTGACATGTGACTAGACATGTAGGTGGTGGTTAACCACCATAAGGTCTTGCCACAACTAATGCCGTTGTACGGCAAAGGCGCATATTACACGCAGGGTTGGAATCAGAGGCTAGCCACGAAAGAAGCCAGGCTTGAGAGGACCGGGACCTTTTTGATGGCATAAGTGATAGCGTGTATGCCTCTGACCGTTGGCTGGCGGAATCATATCAGCGGACTTCGCGACCGCCCCTCTCCCTATTATTGTGGCGTGGACCGAATTGACACTACCCCAACGACATCCCACCACCGTCTTCCCCTGATGAAGCGCTCGCAAGAAATTTCAGCGGAAAGACCAGAATGGATCCGCAAATTACCCGACAACATCATCATCACAACACAGGTACTTGGTCGGTCCCTGACTTTCCTGCATCCAGAAGCTGCGGGCTACAAGGCAAGTGGGCACTGCAAGGCGTTTGCCGACCGCCCGGGATTTTTGCCGATTGACCGGCTTTCCTTCACCACCTCTGATGCATCAGTAACTGGGCGTCAGGGCAGAGAAATCATTCCCTTTTTTGCCTCTTGTCTTTAACATGGCCTTCGACCCTAAAAAAAACCGCATTTTTTGTCATCAAAGAGGGTCATCATGAAATGGATTATCCACAGTGGTGGGTACACGAGTTAGACATTTGGGGCTGCTTCAAGTGGACAGATGCTGATGATGCTGATGACGACATTTGTGGCCGAGTGACTTGCGAGGACGAGGAAGTAAGACTGCTAGAAGCAGGTGTTGCATTAACCACTGAAGGACAGAAAGGCTACGATGTTTCGTTACTTAGATTCACAGGGCCCTGACCCAGCGAGACAGTGCCTGACGGTCCTGGAATGACGATCCCTGTCATGCCGTGGGTGGGGGGGGGGATTATATTTTTTTTGTCGCCATCCACTGTAAGTAGCACCTCTCTCGTACCTCACCACCATGTGCTACCCCCCCTTTTGCTCGCCTAACACCTGCAATTCGCTCCATGTTTCATAAATAAACAAACTTTTGAGAATGTATGGAATAGTTTATGGAAAGTCCTCTTATTAAAAGACGGCAAAATACAGCTATTCTCCAAATCCTCTAATCAAAACAAAATTGCTGGATTTCAAATATAACTGCAAGGTGGTCCTATTACAAATCCCTGTACTGGGCAAAAGTCCAAAATAACACTTATCTGTTATGTTTTTGTATAATAAACAGTATTTTTGCCACCTATCAATTCACCTGTGGTGAATATAGAATTGCTGTTTTAAGATTAACGTAGATGCTGCGTCAATGAACAGTGCTGGGTGCGCAAAAGTCAAAAAACACGTACTGTTAGTTTTTGATATAATAAAACGTATTATATGCACTTTCACTTCACCTTTGGTGATATAGAATTGCTAGTTTTAAGATTTACGTATATTCTGCGTTCTATGAACAAGTGCTGGGATGCGCAAAAGTCAAAAAACACTTAAACTGTTATGTTTTGATATAATAAACGGAATTTTTTTGCACCTTTCAATTCACCTGTGTGAATATAGAATTGCTGTTTTAAGAATTACGTAGAATGCAGCGTCAATTACCAGTGCTGGGTGCGCAAAATTCAAAAAAACACGTAACTTTTATGTTTTGATATAATAAACGGTATTTTTTGCACCTTTCAATTCACCTGCTGTGAATATAGAATTTGCAGTTTTTAAGATTACGTAGATGCTGCTCAATGAACAGTGCTGGGTGCGCAAAAGCTCAAAAAACACGTAACTGTTATGTTTTGATGTAATAAACGGTATTTTTATTGCACCTTTCAAATCACCTGTGGTGAATATAAATTGCTGTTTTAAAGATTTAACTTAGATGCTGCTTCAATGAACAGGGCTGGGGCGCAAAGTCAAAAAACACAAAACAGTGATGTTTTCGTACGATACGCGGTATCTTTGGCCACCAAACAACCTGTGCTGACTACAAAGATTGGCGTGGTTTGTAATATAGTGCAAGGTGGATATAAACAACAGTCACAGTGTAATGGGTAAAATTGAACACCTATCAGAAATTTATACTGAATATAAAAGGGGAGTTTTGCAGCAAACAAAGAGACCGCAGTTACTAAAATGATTTTACCCAAATAATTCAGGCTCCCCAATATCCAGTAAATTTTTAAATACAAAACTTTTAATAATAAAGATATTCCACTACAATGTCTACACAAAGGGGCCCTTTGAAACTTTATCCATGCCCCTTTCCCCTAGATTTAAAGACCCCTTGGGTCCTGTTGTTCGGGAAACCCCCCGGGGGTGAAACCAAAAAGATTTTTGGGGCCCCCGGCCCCCCCCCCCCCGCCCCCAACGCCGTAAATTTACAGCGGTGATGCGCTTTAAAAAATTCTATAAAACTACAAAAAAATTTCAAATCCTAATCAACAAAATTTTGGAAGGGGGATCCAGCTAATATGCAGCTTTCTTGTGCAGAAATGACAAATTTTCGCTGAGTTTTTGGCCCACAGCAAGCGCATCCTACCCCTATGAACTTTGGAACATGAGGCTGAAACGGAAACGCTGTCATTAAAACAGGTCATGGATTTTTCCACCCAATCGAAACCATCACATCCCGTCATGACGTCGCACACACATCCACCCCTCTATTCTGTAATCTCATTTGCGGCCCCCAAAAATTACGGGAAGCCCGAAAAAGGGGGGGAACTTAAGATACACAGATTTTAACCTTAATTATCGATGATCTGGAAATTTCGATCACCATAAAAACCTGCCGATTTCAACTTGTCGATAAAAATCGCTCAACACAAATCGAACTCTCAACCGGGCAACTTTTTCCAATTTTCCTGTCCAATTTCGATGAGCTTGGGAAAATTTTGGAGCCTCTTTCCTGTTTTTAGCGAAAGGATGGCCCCGGTGTGGTCTCTGCGCTGTACCCTCTGCCCAAAGTTCGCCGACTGTGCTTCAAGATCCCTTTTTCCCCTCCCTTTGGGTTGTAACGGGGGGTATTTGAGCACTTTGCCTTTCTACAGCTCGAACCATCTGCCCATTCTCCTTTACCTCTGGCATCAACAGGGCATTCCCCCACAGGACTGCGCCACTGGGGTTTTTTCTTTTTTGGACCATTCTCTGTAAACCCAGAGATGGTTTGCGTGAAAAAACCAGGGGATCACTTTTCTGAAATCCAGACCAGCCCCTTTTGGCACAACAACCATGCCACGTTTCAAAGCACTCAAATCACCTTTCTCCCAACTGATCTCTTTTGAACTGCAGAGATTGCTTGACCATTTTTACATGCCAAATCACTGAGTTGCCGCAGTGATTTGGGTGATTAGAAATTAAGTGTTAACGAGCAGTTGGACAGGTGTACCTAATAAAGTGGCCGGTGAGTGTATACCTAGCTATAGACTGGGAACCCTATAATCTACTGAGGGACATATAGATCAAGCTACAAACTGTGGGCCCCATAACCTACTGGGAAGACATATAGACCTACCTATGGACTGGGAAGCCCTATATACCTATAACCTACTGGAAGACATGTATACCTACCTATTGGTGGGCCTACTGGTTGGTATAAATACCAAATTACTGGGGAAGCCTGTATACCTAAGTACATACTGGAGGCCGCTTTATAACCATTACCCTTCTGGAGGGCCTTCTATAGCTTCCAATTTACTGGGGGACCAATATACCTACGAACCTACTAGGGGACCTATATGTCCACCTGTCTATTGTGATTACCTATTTACCTATCTACTGAAGAAACCTATTCACCTACCTACTGGGGGGCTATTTATAACTCCCTAACTACTGAAGGTGACTATATGTCTACATACATAGAGTCCCTGATTACCTACATACCTACTGGGGGACCTATATAGCTACCTACTTACTGTGCTGACCTATATACTTACCTATCTACCTTATTTTTATTTTTTTATTTTTTGGGGGGATGGCATACTTTCATACTGAGGGGACCTACATACCTCCCTCATTACTGTGAGGGACTATAAAAACTACCTACAGGGGGCCATATATATCTTTCTACATACTGAGTGGGCCTATAACTATCTACCAAGGTTATCTATATACCTACTTACTAATCAAGGGGCTATATACCTACCTACCTACTGAGGAGACCTATATACCTACCTTCTTTGGAGTGTGTGGTCTGTATACCTCCCTACTTAATAGAGTCCTATACAGGAACAATGAGTGACTACCCACCCCCTACATCAGGTATCTGGGTTACCTATCATAGGACAGCGGGTTGCTGTGAGGATGGGGTATCACCATGCTTTCTATATAGACTCCCACTAGGTAGGGAGGCATATAATCCCTCAACCCACCTTCAGTAGGTAAGTAGCTATATTCTAGAATTTTTGTGTGGTAAATTTTGCAGAGATGAGTCATTGTAAGGAGAAGCTACAACGCCAAACACAAAAACACTAACCCAAATAAAAAATTACAAAATATATTTTATTAAACAAATACAGTATAACACACAAAAATAAATAAAAAGAATAACTGCTGGAAAGTAAGCCCCAATGTAAGTAAATACACAGTCTTATAATGTTAATAGAAACAATACATTAATATATAAAGCAAATACAATTACTCCCACAGTGTGTAAGTAAAGCAAATAAGCATAAATTCCAACTAACAAATAAAGAAAAATAAACAAAAATTATATAGTATTATATAATGGTTGAATAAAGACCAGCAGCACAAGGGTACACCCAATGCGTGTTTCGCTGAAGCTTCAGCGCGTTGGATGTACCCTTGTGCTGCTGGTAGGTGGGCCATAGTGACTCAACATGGTCACCATCTGGGGTAGTTTTTGCAGCACGTCTTCCAGCTGTTGTACCTGCTGTAGCTCTGCTTCCAGCTGTCCTTACTGGCTCTGGTCTGCATCTTCCACTGCCACCTTGTTATCATGGTGACTACAAGAAATGTCACAAGTTTTTAAAACCGTTCCATTTTGAAGTCCTGTCACACCAGTTTCCTTTGGATCAGGCCGACGTGGCTTTTGTTGTCAGTCTGCTCCCTGGTGAAATCATGGCCTAGGCCATGTCCCTCAGAGAAGGAGATTATCCATTGGTGGCTAATCTGCAGGAGTTTCTAAAGGTCTTCAGAATCAAGTATGAGCTGGCTGGTCAAGATTTCCCGACCTCTCTGGATTACCTTTTTGCTTTGGCCACCAAGATTGACATTCATTTCACCGAGAGGAAATTAGAGCTCCACCAGCAATGAGAATCCTTCCCACCCTGCAGACATCCTCGTCTCACACCAGTTTTTCAGAAACCTCAACTGCCTCCAATACTGGTTTCTCGTAATGGGCCCATGCAAGGGAAAAGAGCACACTAGTCCGAGGAAGAACGCACCCACAGATGTGAACACCTAAACACTTCTTGAAGGACTGTCTGGTTCATCCAGGAAATCCAGCAGTTAGGGTTCATGGTAGAGGCAAAGATGCATCCTCTCCTCACCTGACTATGCTGGTCATACTCAACTATTCATCTGTTGTCAGTTTTAAAGTTTCTACCGTCCGGGATTCTGACTCCGCTGGAAACTTCATACATTCGTCGCTGGTGTCTAGGTGCCATCTTCCTGTTACATGTCTTGTTAAGCCTCTGAATATTTCTTCCACCAATGGAGAGAAATGAAGGGCTCTATACTGGTCTGAACTGCACCGCTGATTGTTCAAGTTGGGGTATTGCACAGGGAGAAGATTCTGTTCTACATGCTCCCATGCTCTACCTGAGCAATTCTCCTGGGCCTTTTACAGTTGCAACTTCATGCCTGTATTCTGGACTAAAAAACATCTAAGGTCACTTGCTGGGGTCATCAATGTCACTCCAGGTGCGTCACGCCACCCTGTTTGGTGCAACCTGCTTCTCAACCAATGCTCTCAACTCCGCTTCCTGGTCTGCATGTCTGCTGATGTCTTCTGTGAGAAGCAAGCGGAGACACTTCTACCACATTGGTCCTATGATTACCCTTTAGACCTCATGCCTGGAAGACCGCCTTCAACACTGGTGATAGGCACTTCAAGTACCTTGTGATGCACTTTGGACTCTGCAATGAGTGACCTGGTTATGTTCTGTTTGCTGCCTGCCCGGACCTCTCGTCTAGTGACCCCACTCCACCTCAGCCTGCTCCCTCCGTCCCTCGCTTCCCCTCGGCTGTCACCGTACGTGGCCACCTCCGGTGTGGCGACGTGCGTGTCTCCCACTGCAATGTTTAACCTGGCTTGTAACGGTCTCTGGTGAAAAAAGGGGAATTCCTTTGACTCTGCTCCCTGGCATGATACAAATCATCTCTTGCAGTGACCCAGAGAATCCACCACCCCTGGAAAGTGACAGTAAGTTGTAGGGCTACTTTCAGTATGAGTCCCAAACCATTCTGTTCCAAATTGTATTGAATCCCATTTATTGAAAATCCCAACCAGGAGTTGTTTCTAAAAGATAATAAAAGAACTGCATTAAGCCCACATAGAATGTAATGAAATTACAGAAGTGCAAAATATTATTTAGATTTTTTTCAGATTGGATCCTGTTAAAGGAACAAAGCAGATTCGTCAATCAGATGTCAATTATGTGCTAAACATCTACCTTTTTGACAGATATGCTCAAAGTATCCTTAAAATAAATGTAACTGGCATATGATGCATCCTTTTGTTGGTGTACTTTTTTTTTTTTACTGTTATATAGTTTTATTTTAATCCAAGATACATTTTAATAACACAGTTTTTTTGTGACCCAAACCTTATTATTGTTTATTATTGTCCTATATTTTTTATAATAACAATACTTTCAAATAGTTCTCCTTAAAGTAATATCATTACTTGTAATCCTTTTTCTTACTATTTTGATTGGTTATTACAAAGTGGCAAAACTGTAGCTCTGCAATTAATCACGATTTGTTTTAGTTCAGACAGACCATAAAATTATTTTCTATATTACAAAGTTTTTCCTACAGCTATAGTGCAAAGTAAGCATAACAGAGCTTTGGTGAAGAAAGCACTGGCTCAAGTAAATTTGAACAGGTGGTAAGGATACATAAAGAGTCAATGATGGATCGTATACAAATTGCAATGAAATATGACCACATTTAATGTAACTCTAATGACTTTTGGTTTGAGATGCAAAATTTGGAGAACAGAATTCATCTGGGGCACTTAAAGTTGATGCAGGAATGCTGCCAAAGTCTGAAAGTAATACAGTAAAGGCAAGGAATAAAACAAATCTATTCAAACACTTTTTGAAACATTTTGAGAGTGATTTAAATCATGCAACCACATGCTACTTGTACACAATAAAAGTGCTATTTTGGGCTTTTAACCTCTTAACCCACCACGGTCAAAATAAAATGGCTCTTCGTTTTTCCCTCCTTGCCTTACCAAAGCCATAACTTTTTTATTTTTTCACCTACATAGACCTATGAGGGCTTTTATTTTTAGAGAAAAGATGCACTTTCTAATTCAATGTATCATAGAGTATATTGGAAAACCGCAAAAAACTCTAAGTGGGCAAAATGTGGAAAAAATGTACTTGCACCATGTTTAAGTTTTGTTTTTACAGCGTTCAATCTTTGGTAAAAATTATGTGTTATCTGTGTTCTACAGGTTGATACGAATCTGTCAATACCAAACATGTACAGTTTTTATTATGTTTTGGTACCATAAAAAAATTCCAAACAATTTCTATTATTGAAATTTGCGCGGCCACACCATTTTTGTGACTAATAACTTTTTTGTACTAACACCTACGGACTTGAGTGATAGTGAATTTTTGCGGGCTGAAGTGTACATTTTATTGCTACCAATTCGGAATACATGAGACTTTAATGATTAAATTTATTCCAATTTTTAGGTGACATGAAATGACCAAAAAATGCAATTTTGGCGTTTGTACTTTTTTTTTTTTCTTCTCCAGAGTACACCCTCTCTGAAAAATTATGTTATATTATAATAGATCAGACTTATTTGGACACAGTGATATCAATTATGTGTACATTTTTTATTATTTTATTTTTTATATTTGTAAAAATGGCAAAAGGGGGGTGATTTTGAACTTTTAATCTATTTTTCTTCTTTTTATGCTTTAAAACTTTTGTTTTAATTTTAACTTTAAGTACCCCTATGGTACTGTACTGCTAGGGGGCACAATTATTTATACTGCCTAATGCATTGTATAGACAATGCATTAGGGTGTACAAAATGGCAGTTTTACTACTTTCTGCCTGAGACAGGAAGTAGTAAAACAGAAGACATAGCAAACACCTGGTGGCTATGTAGCCACATCATACTGCAATTCCGCTACACAGCGCCTTACTGGCATTTGGACGTACCAATACATCCACGTGGGATAAGGGGTTAATGAATGTACATATTAGTTAAAAAAGCAAAAAAGCTAAAATAAAACATAACTTTGTACTTATAACTTTTAAAAGGTAACTAAATATGTTCTGTAAGAAATCCTATGCACAAAAATGTACAACATCTTAGATTATTTTCATTCTACTTTAGCCATTAGCTGTTTCCTAAAACATCTCATTTAGAGTCAAAAACGTAATGGGGAGTTAAAAGACAAGTCTCCAATGACTTCTAGTTGTGATATGAAAGCTCTAGGTCTTATAGAACAAGTAAAAAACAAAGCACTATATTGCTTATTTGTAATATAAAATGTTACATACTCAGAAGACTTATAAAACTTAAAGTGATTTTCTCGCTACAAAGACCATATAAGTAGTGATAACAGTCAAAATAAGCACTTTTACAGTTGCCTTGTATTACCTAAATCATTTAGTATAGCAGCTATGAGCTAATCTGTGTGTTCTACACCTAAAACTGCAGCCTGGAAGATGGGCCACACCCACTTTGCTGTGATTGGCTGTCTGATATTTAGCTCAACACCCTGGGCGGGACCGAGCGGTTACCCGCCATTCACGCAATGTTCAGGACACACCCCCTGTACTGTGATTGGCTGCCTGCACTCTCTGTGCTATCTCCCCTCTGAGTTGTGTCAAACTAAAAGTGAAACTGAAGGCTTTCCCAGGGACAGCTCTGATGTAAAGGATCTGGGCAATGCTAGAATCCCTCCCCCCATCCATATAACACACATACTGTATAATACACTCTGCTAGATATAATGACAAGATGTCACTTTCTGTAATATTACGGGGCTGTATGTATAACTGTTTACACCAATACAGGAGTTCTGGTTAGAGGGATTGCTTGTGCAGCTTACAGGGGCAATGCTAGGATCCCAAAACATCCGGGGCCTGGGCCCTTATTTTCCTGTCACTACTTTTCCTGCATATTCCACATAGATCCTGCCCATCACCTCAGCAGTCACTGTACAATGAAAATCAGCACTGGCAAATTTACTTTTCAAAATCGACCAACCACGTATGACAGTGTAATACCTTATAAATAACAGTCACCAAAAAATGCAACTATACATGGAGCAAATATACCATACAAATCATTATTACTAAACCTACAAAACAAAGACCCAAAACTACTACTACGTAAGGCTAAAATAATACTGCCAGACCATGACTGAACACAACCTCCACAGTATATAGTTAGGTAGGTAATATGGCCACCTGCAAATTGCTAGGCATGTAACATGGCCCCCATTAGAGCTAAACAGGGTAACATAGCCCCCATTATAGCTAGGCAGGATAACATGGCCCCCTATTATAGCTAGGCAGGGTGACATGGCCCCCAATATAGCTTGGCAGAGTAACATGGCCCCAGTTATAGCTAGGCAGCGTACCATGGCCCTCAATATAGCATGGCAGAGTAACATGGCCCCCATTTTAGCTATACAGAGTAACATGGCCCCCATTATACCTAGGCAGGGTAATAAAATAAAAAATACCAGTACTCACCTTCTCCCACTCCCTGAAGCTCCTGCTTGGTCCTGTCTTCTTCCCGTCACAGGCGGCATGACATCATCACTCCGTGCAGGCAGCGTAATGACATACTCACGTTGCCTGTGCCGGCTTACTGGGTTACTCGGCGAAGCCATCCAGGACATGCACATACAGTTCAACAGACCGTCGGCGCTCCGGGCCCTCGCCAGCGGCCTGGAGCCCGCCAAGGTTTGGGTCACAGGCAGTTTTATTCGGGGATTGTGCCCTGGATAAAACTGCAGATCAGCACCCCTGGCAGCCTGGGAGGGAGGTGACAGCTCTGCAGACATGGGAATTGACCATCGCAGAAGGTCTGCAGAACTATGATATCCTCTCCCTAGGGTGAGGACTGGGGAGGGAGCACGGACAGGGAGGGGGTGTGATGATGAGGCAGTGAGGCATGGCACGCCTACTCAGAAGAGAGACCCACCCCTGGATTTGAAGCTGTAGGACAGAGGAAGCTCATGATGCCTGTGAAAGCTTGTACTCAGAAAATCCCTTTAAGTTGTTAACAGGAAGCAGAAATGTGATTTAACTATATGATGGGAATAGCCTTTTACCTAATAATTTTGTTCTTTTCTTTTTCCATTGGCTATGAGATTTCTGTATTTATTATGTATATATATATATATATATATATATATATATATATATATATATAGTAAATATATATGTGTGTGTGTGTGTGTGTGTGTTTTTTTGGTCACATGCAAGGCCATGTGATCGACATGTTTCAAAGATCCCTGTAAAAGTACCTTTCAGTTGCTACAGGCCCTTTCAGTTGTCATTTATATTGTATAGAGCCTTATGCTAGCTTTACCAATCTATTTCTATGAATCCCTACAAAGAATGTTTTGCATGTCATAGGAGGTATCCAGAGGTATTCTAACATTGTTTCTAGGTTCAAGAAAATTCACTTAAGACTATAGTAAATTCAGATTAACATATTAATTACATCATAGAGTACAAAGCTGTACATAACCTGTCCCTCCATAATTCTCTACATCTCCTAACATCTTCCCTTACATAATCTCTGGTTTCTCCCAAGACCTGAATTTTGCGGCTGCATCAATACCAGTTATGTGTACCTTTTTACTATTTTATTATTTTATTTGTAAAATGACAAAAGGGGGGTGATTAGAACTTTAATTTTTTTTATACTTTTAAACCTAATTACTGTACATAGTTACATAGTTTGTGAGGCCTAAAAAAGACAGATATCCATCCAGAGGAAGGTCAAAAACATCACCACTGAGGGTGAGTTGCAAAGTACAGGCATTTAAGAACACTGTTGATTTGCTGTCAGGGTCCTTCCATAAGACCCCATTCACAGATGCTCCATAGAAAAAATTCTGTTTATAATCCTGTTTGCCAGTTGTAAAGTATAGGCATTTAAGAGCACTGTTGATTTGCTGTCTTTGGAGTACAATTCTTCAATAAGAAACTGTGAACAAATTTTGACATTTTTAATATTTATATGTTTGAACATGGAGCGAACTAGAGGTGGTAAGCGAGCAAGGAGGGGCATAGGACATGGAGCTAGAGGTACGAGACAAGGCACTCCTTCCAGTACAAGGGCGTAGCAGAAGAACAAAAATTCTGCTTGAGCACAGCAGTGCGCCGCAAACGAATCTTCCACCCGGTAACTTGTATAGAACACTCACTTTATTAGAAAACTTAAAAGACAGCTGACTGACACAAAGCACGTAGATAGCTTGACTAACGCGTTTCGGGACAACACACAAGCGAGCACATCGTCAGTTGCAGGACTGTCAGGCCTGTCATCACTTGTTCGGCTTCCTGTGCATCTGATTATTGAAGAGCAGCGCCAATTTGTTCTTCAATGGTTAACACAACTAGAGATGGGTGAATTTCTTAAAATTCGGTTTGCTCACATCGCCGAATTTCCCGACAAAAAATAACTTCGTTCCGAATTACTTCGGGACGAATCACGTTAAAAAACAGCTATTTCCAGGCTGCACAGAGCCTGCAGGGTGCTGTAGAATGCTGTGCCATGCTTAAATATGCACAGGGAGCTTGGTTTGGTCTTCATACAATGTTGTGTTTTAGTATGACACGCACATGACTGCCGCCGTTCTTAGAATCGCTTCACTATAAAATTCCCTGGGCACATAAGAGGGCAAAACTGACCAAAAAAATAAAGCGTAGCCTGATAAAATCATGCCAGCGAAAGCTGGAAAAAAACAAGCTGAGAGCTCAGGTGGCAACATTAGTGACAGAGTGTGGAGGTGACAGCGGCAGCCACAGCAGCATGAGGACAGAGAGTGGCACAATGACATTCTGGAGGTGACAAAAACAGGAGTAGGCCACAGAGTAACAGGCAGATACACAGAAGTGTGAACCGGCTTCACAGCGAGAAGAAATGGAGATTCAGCACGAAGGGATGATGAAGGTAAGATCCAATCGATTTATTTAAATTCTTTAAAACATATAATAAGCTCAGAATAAAGTGCTCGGATGAGGATGGCTTGGCAAAACAGGTAAATAGCAGCTATAGCATGGCACAAACAGCCGACGCGTTTCGGGAACTAATCCCTTATTCTTGGTTCCATTGTGCATGTTGGGGGAGGGGCAGGATGTGACTTAAATAGCACACCACCAGCACCTCCCTCCTATTACCTAGAAAATAGCCATAATATTAGAGTGATGCTTAAAAACAAAAATATATAAACAGTGGGCAACAATATCATCACAGATCTAATGATGGTAACATGATAGCTGATAAGAACATGTATGCAACAATAAGTACAAATATATATGTATAGGACTTTTTAATAGTGATACGTAATATCTTGTTGGGTATTTAACCCTAAGGGTACGCGGGTGGATAACTGAAAGATCCACCACGCTTCCCTCGAAAGAAGTTTCTTTTGTAGACTACACCCCCCTTGGTGAACGCACCACCTTTTCAATGCCAACAACTGATAGTGAGGAGACATTCCCCGCATGTAAAGCGGAGAAATGTCTCGACACTGCAGAGGATTTAAATGATACCGGGCGAATCGCGTCCGAAAGATGTCTCCGCACTCTAATTTTTAAAGGGCCGGTGGTACAACCAAGGTATTGTAATTTACAGACAGAACAGCTATTAAGATAAATTACAAATTTGCTATTGCAGTTAATGTGTGACTGTATTTCAAAGGTTTTCCCATTACTGGCAGAACTAAACGTAGTGGTTTTGTTAACAAAATTGCAGGTAGTGCATACTGTGTGTCCGCATTTAGAAAATCCCTTCACAATTAAACAGTGTGGAGGGCACGGCAGCAGCCACAGCAGCAGCATGAGGTCAGACAGTGGCACAATGACATTCTGGAGGTGGCAAAAACGGAGTGGGCCACAGAGGGGCACAATACACATTGGGGAAAGGCCCGGGCAGCAGAAAGCTTTGGGGTCAACAGTGACACAATAAAAATTCGGGGTGGCAAAAACCCTAAGAGCCACGAGTGGCACAATGACACAGTGGGGGGTGACGGTAGCAGCAGCAGGAGGTCAAAACAGTGGCACAATGACTTTCCTGGAGGGGCAAAAAGGAAGTGGGCCCCCCAGAGTGGCACAATAAACAAGAGTGGAGGTACAGCGGCAGGAGCAACAGCATGAGGTCAGAGAGTGCCCCAAATGACGCAGTGTGGGGGTCACGGCCCCCAGCAACACCCGCACAGCTTTGGGGTCATAAAGGGGCACAATGACAGAGTGTGGGGGTGGGGGGCAAAAACCTTCCCTGGTAAAGATGGTGGTAGGCAATGGAAAAACTGTCAGCAGATATGTGGAAAATCAGGGGGGGGGCGGCATCAGAATAGGGGGCGAGCGGGTATTTTTAAACCTAACTCATTTCTCCCCGGTTTGGTGGGGCCCGTAAAGGGCTGATTAGTCGACGCCTAAGGCTTTGGTGGTGGAAATCCGGGCCCCGAACCACGCCTTTTAAACTTGACAAAGGTCAGTCTTTCCCACATTTCCCAGGGACGAGGGGGTTCCCTCCTTGGGGTAAAGATGGCCCCCCCCCCGCCTGAACACCCGCTCTGATCCCACACAACGGGCCGGGGCAGGACAGCTTCTCCACTGCAAACTCGGAAAGGGGTTGCGGCCCCAAAACCAGTTTGGCTGCCCAGTATCCAGGGGACCCTTCCCTAACTGGGGGGGCAGAGTGTTTTCCCAAAAGGGGCCCACCACCGTGGTTCGGGGGTTTTCTCCGGGGCCAGCTGCTGCTGCGCGGCGACGGCCCCCAAACACTGGCGGGTGAAGAAGCTTTTTTAATAAATAACCAAACTTTGGGTTTTCCCCTGAAGAGCTTGGTACTGTCCTACCCCCCCACCTTCCCCCACCCAGCCGCGGCAGACTAATAAACCTGAAGAACCCCTGTAAACCCCTGTCAAGAGGGACGTCCGCACATAAGCAGGGGCCCAAACCGGGACTACGGGGGAAATTTTTCCCTATAGTATTTGATTTTTGGTCCCCCCCTCTCAATACGGGGAAAAAGGGGTTCCCAATTTGGCCCAAATTAACGGGGGTCCAATAGGGGGGAGACCCAGAATCATCGCTCTGCCCGGATGCTGACTATTCAGCTGTCACTACCAGGCAAACCCGCATGCTGGGGACAACTTCACAATGACTCCGGGGGGTTTCCCTCCCTTCATCTCCACTGTAACTGCCACGGGCTTTTGGGTCATCTCCCTTGTCTTCCTCACTCCATCTACCTCCCCACTTGCTCCTGCTCCTCCTCCCCTTGTCACCTAGTAAAAAATCCACTCATTCCCCAAAACAATGCTTCTGCTCCAAAATGTCCCCCTCCTTTTTCCTCCATTTCGTCCCCCCGGGACTCATGTGGCCCCCAGATGTAGTCCGCCACGTCTCCATTCCCCTGCCCAGAAAAGTTTTTTCACATCTTTTTCCGGGACATAAAGGCAGGGGAAATGAGGGTTATTCACCTGTAGTCCGGGTTGCTGAAAAATAACGGGCCCCTCCTCGAGGGGCCCTCAACAAACGGCGGGTGTCACGCAGAGCTCCCAAACGGGGCTGACATAAAATTACACAGGGGGGTACCCTTCCGCCTGGATATAAAAAAATCGTTAAGGCCTTTCTCTTTTTTCATACAGCCCCGCCAAACATGGCGGGCGGGTTTTTTCCAACGGGGGGGAAACACGCATATCAGAGGGGTTTTTGGGGGAGGCCTTTCTGCCGTGCAACCCCGGGGAGGGTTTTCCCTTTGGTTTGTAGGAATGGATGAAGTGCATGCACATTTTCCCCGGGCCCTTTTTTCAAATCTCAAAATGGGTGGGAAGACTTCAGGAACCTTTTCGCAACCAAAAAAATGACCCTCCCTCCCTGGGCAGCGCGACACCATGTTACCCCCTTGTCCTTCACCAGGGCCCGGGATTTCCCGTTGGCGCGGAAAAACCCACACATCGATTTTTTGGGCTGTAGGACGCAAGCATTCCCCCCCTTGTGTAAACTTCGTTCCCCGGGGCAAGCCAGGTGTAAAAACGATGAAAAACCCGGTGTCCCCCTAAACATGTTTTTGATGGAGCAGTATTTGTGGGGCTGAGTTTGGGGGTTTGGGTGGTGGAGTGAGGAGGGGGGCCCATTGGCGCAGGACCGCATTTTTGCAACGTGGAGGAGAAACGGTGTCTCCTTTCCAATTTTGGTGTGCCGGGGCAGGAAGCACTTTCCCCCAAAAAAGGGCCCGTAAAGAACAGTACGGCCCGGGACCGAGTTAAAAGCCCCCCAACTCCCGCTGCCGTGCCCCTTGGAACAAACCGATAACTAAAGGGACTGGCCCCACTTTCCCTTTTCTACAAATTTTTTTAAGTGCTGGAAACTCCCTTTTTTGGGAAAAAGGAAATTAGGGTTTGGGAACTCCCCTTTCTCGGCTGGGCACAACCCCATTAGTTCTCTAAAAGGGCAATTTCCCACCTTTTGGAAAGGGAGGACTGCGTCCCAAACCCCAACTTTGACGGGAGCAGGCAGCGCTGCACCTTGGGAGGGTTTGGGACGCAAACTGTTGTCCTTTGCAACCCGCCTCGCTAAAACGACTCTGGCGCCATGATTAAAAGGGAGCGGGACATCGGACCGGGAATGAAGGGAAAGAAAACAGCCCCCTTTCTGAAAAGAGGTGGGGGACCCTTTGGACGGGCCCTGAAATGGCATCGTAACACTGGCCCTGCTGCTGCTGCGGCGGCAGAAAAGGACCACCACATCTGAGCCAAAAATTTCCCCCACCACCGGAGGTTGACGCAACCCTTAATTGCCCCGGGCCCAAAGGTCCCCAACTTTAGCTCCCGGGCCACGTTTCCCCTTTTCCCTGCCCACAGATTCTAAAAACCCATATTTCCGGACTCCCCCGGGTTGTCTTAGCAAAGGATTTTGCCACACCCCCCGAAACGTTTTTACCGCCAACGCTCCACACTGATTGACTACAAAACCGGGCCGTGCCCGTCTGAGCCCCTGTCCGCACTTTCTTGGACCTGCGAAGGGGGTTTTTCTCCCCCCGTGGCCGCTTGGCCCCCCGACCTAAACACTATTTGCTACCCTTTTGACCAGGGCCCACAAAAACCCCCTTTGCTGGCGGGCCCGCTGCCTGCCCGGGGCAAGCGCCCGCCCCTCTTTTTCTTGGGACAATGATGAACCCCCTTGTTTCCCCCCGGCCCCCCAAGGGGCTTTGGGCTACATCACATCAAAATTTGTGTTTCACGTCCCTGTTTGTCCTCATCACCTTCTTGGTATGCAAGGCGACCCCTCACAAACATGACCCCCATGCCACTCTCCCCTCAATACTTTGCCCCCAAACGAAAGAATCGGGGGATTTTGGCCCCTTTTCTTCGCTCCCAAGAAGCTCCCTGACTGCCCTCCTAAAATTTTTTTCATCCTCGCTAAAAATAGGGGCGCTGCCCCCCAGACCAAATAGAGATTTTGGCTGGGAAACCCGGGAAAAGGGGACAGAGGCGGGTTGAGGACATTTGGGGGGGCCGCTGCCCCTCCCGGGCAACCCCAACAAAGGTTTGGTGCTGACGACCCCACCAAACTTTTGGGCGGGGGTTTGTCAGATTTTCCCTGGGAAAGGGGATGCCCCTAGTCAACCAATCAAAAACCCCTTGGTTGCTGGCAACAAAAGGGCCCACAGATGACAGCCATTTTTGGGGTTAAAACCCGGGAACCCCTGCTGCAACGCCCCCCGGGGTTTGGGGCTGTGCCTGGGCCGCTCCGGGAATTTTTTGTCCCCACGCCACCGCATTTAAAGACCTGTTTACCTTTTTTCTGCCCTGACATACTGTTTGTTTAAATTGTCCCAGACACTTTTTTGATGAAAAAACCCTTATATGAAAAAATACACACCCGTATTTGACTGCAATTTTAACCCACTAAGAAGCTTGGGTAACCCCTTTTATATAAATTGCGCTCCACAAATGGGCAGGAAAAATTTTACTTTTATGTGCCGTTTAAAACCCTGTGTATTTTACTGAATATTAAAAAACACAAACCCGGCTTAATTAACCTTTTGGATATGAAATTAAAGCTACCCAAAATTTTTTCGTGGGGGTGAAAAAAAACTTAAAATGCAGAAAAATACTTTTTGTTAAACCTTGGATGTAAAATTTCGTAAAAGAATTGAGCAACCAAAAACTACCAGCTTTTTTAAACGTGTTACAATGCGTGAAATTTTTTTCCCAAACCAAAAAGAGAAAAACTTGCAATTAACCCTTTGGGTTGTGAAATTAAAGCTACCAAAGGGAAAAAAGGCCTTTTTTTTCCGGGGAAAAAGACGGTTTTTTTTAGTCCCACAACAGCAGAAACCCCGCTTAATTAACCCTGGGACAGTGTTTTGGAGAAATTTTAAAAAACAAGTAATTAAGAAAGTATTTAAAATACTTGTCAGGTAATTTTTTTTTTGTAATCCCAAAATTTCTTTTTTTTTTCAGTTTTAAAAAATTTTTTGTATTTGTAATTAAAAAACTTTTTGGAATATTTTAAGTATTTTAATTAAATTTCTAAATTCAAAACAAATGTTGTAATTTAAAATAACCCCTCCCCTTCCCAAAACCCCTGGGGGGGGGGGTTAAAAAAAAAAAAAAAGGGGAAAAAAAAGGGGGTTAAAAAAAAACCCCCCCAACCCCCCTCGTTTCGCCCCCCCCATTTCCCCCATTGAGGGGCGACGAGAAAGGGAAAAATTTCCCCCCGCGCGAAAAAAAAGCAATTGGCCCAAGCGGGCCCTTGGGTAAAAATGAAAGCCGTGATTTAAATTTTTAGTTTTTAAAACATCCCAAAGCTAAACCATTCCGGAAAAAATTTCCTTAAAATACCGGTATAAGCCGGGCCCGAAATAAGCCGGCCCCCCAAATTTTTCCCCCAAAAAAATTTGGGAAAAGATTGTCCAGCATAAGCCAAGGGGGGGGGAGGGTGGGGGGGGGAAAATTTAAAAAACGGTTTATGTGCATTTTCAGCTTAGTAACCCCGGGGGCCTCATAGTAAAAAGCAGTTAAAAAACCCCTCATGTCCCTCCCCATTAACCCCCATTTTCCTCAAAAAAAGAGTTCCCGATAAATTTAAGACCCGGGGGTAAAAAATTTGGTATCCCTTCCTTTAAAAAAAAGGTTTCCCCTTTTTTAAACCCCCATGTGTCTCACATATTAGTAACCCTTATATAGGGCACACAGGGGTTAATATGAGGGACATGATGGGGCTAACTGTTATTAGTGTAAAGCACATGGAGTTACTGAAACTAAATTAATATCCCAAAATGCCTGACATTAATAGGCATAGTAACTAAAGGAAGGTACCTGTATGTTTCTCTTTACTGTAGCATCTTCTCCTCCATGTGACATCTTCTATAGGAGTCGGACACAATGAATCCTGGCCACTGACATATCTGCAGGGTCGATGCTAATCCTAGTGGGCTAAAGGACTTCTGATCCATTTTTTGTTTTTATAAAAAATTTTGTTTAAATTTTTCAATTATTTTAGTATTTGGAAAATACTTTTGAAGTAGTATTTATTATTTGTATTTAAAATACTTCGGGATTAAAGTATTCAGTATTTGTCCAGAGTAGAGGAGCAAACGACCGGCACTAGGGGGTTAAACTTCACTTACTCACTGCGTCTCACGGTTACTAACTGAACGTTCTGATGGGCACCTTAGATCTCTTTAAACGAAGGTGGTGCTCTGCCCGTAGAAACAAGGTACTCAATGTCCAAACATCAATGTAGAAATAGAGGCGGCACTCACCGATTCCAGTAAAACGTCTTTATTCAAACCAGCGGCATAAAAGAATCCTCGGGACGGGACAGAGAGCTGCTACATGCCAACGATCATTTCGCGATTGTCGGTGCTTTCTCAAGGCATAACGGGAACTGACGTCAGCAACGTGCGGCAACAGCATCACAGCTACATGCCCTAACATTGTTACAATACAAATACATACATATCTAAACAAACGGCTACATTACAAACAACATAGTTACATATATTACAAAAAGACAGATCATACGATCGTTAAGACCTATATCTAAGCCATGTGTGCAAACCATTGACTTCACAGCACAGGGCCTGTGACGATCCACCCCACTCTGGGACAGTAATCCTTGTATCCTGCAAAGGGTAAGAAATACTTCCATTATGCCTTCACGAAGGTGGGAAAGAAATCTTGGAGCACCCTTCTGTGTTTTTACAGAATACAAATGCTCCCTGATTCTTTTAAAAAGAGGACGAATCATTTTTCCTATATAAAAATGGCCACATATACACCACAGTACATATACAACAAAATTTGTCCGGCATGTAATCAATTCGTCTACTACATGTGTTACACCCCCAATCTTCACTATTTTTCCTGTCACCATCTTCTCACAAAATGAGCATGAGCCACATCTGTGGTTACCCTTTGGGGAAAATTCGTTTAACCGAATATGTATCTTGAACCCCTTTAGATTCCCATGAACTAACACATATCTTAAATTGCGGCACCTCCGAAACGTGAAAATATGGGCTAAACTCCTATAGATCTACATCTGTACCGAGAATATGCCAGTTTGACCTTATTGCTCTCTTAATAGTATCTGTCATATTGCTATATTGGAACGAAATGATCGGCCTCTCATTACGTTTTGATCTCTTCTTAAAAAGAATTTTATGACGTTCCTGATTTATAGCCTTGGAAAATGCATTAGATATTGTACCCTGATCATAACCTCTCTCTTTTAGTCTATCTGACAATTCAAGAGCCTGTTTCAAAAAGTCACTATACTCACTATTTTTACGCCTAAGCCTCAAAAATTGCCCATAAGGTAGTGAACTTTTTATATGATTAGGATGGAAACTATCATAATGTAACAATGCATTAGTTGCAGTAGGCTTACGATAACCTTTTGTAACAATTCGTTCTTCAACTATCGAGACCTCCACATCCAGGAAAATCACTGATTTTTCTCCAAAATTCGATGTAAATTCCATATTGACCTCTTCTGGTTGATATATCTCACAAACTCATGGAACTGTGCCTCTGATCCTACCCAGACGATAAAAATATCGTCTATAAATCTTGTCCAGTACGCTATATATTTCACAAAAGGATTATCCGAATTATAGACATATTTTTCCTCCCAATAAGCGAGAAACAAATTCGCAAACTTTGGTGCTACTGGCGTACCCATCGCCGTCCCAGTTTTTTGTACATACCAATCCTCATTGAACTTAAAGGCATTATGCTCAAAAACAAACATTAATGCCTCACAGATATAATCCACTTCTAAGGGGTCCCTATTTGTCCTACCCAGAAATGATCTAATCGCTTTTAAGCCATCCGTATGCTTGATTTTAGTATAAAGACTGACAACGTCTATTGTTGCCAGTCTAAAATCAGGGGACACTGGGAAATCAGATTCTGTAAGTTTTTTTTTGTATCCAACAAAAATGATGGGACTGACGATAAAATGGGTCTTAGAAGCCAATCCAAGTATTGGGACAGAGGCTCAGTAATTGAACGACCAGAGGGATGGGTCAACGACTTGGATTTTCGGTAGGAAATACCAGTATGGCTTAGATGATGTAAGAGGTAGCAACCTATCAGCCAATCTCCTAGATAGAAAACCTATAGTTTTACCTCTCTGTAATAGTGTTCTCAATCTATTCAAATACATCTGACTAGGGTCAGCCTTCAATTTCTCATAGGTCTCATTATCACTCAATTGGCGATTGGCTTCATCTAAATAGTATTTCCGATCCATCAAAACAATATTTCCCCCCTTGTCAGCGGGTTTCACTATCACTTCTTTATTATTTTTCAAATCCTTCAATGCTTTTATTTCTTCAGATGTTAAATTTGGAGAAGCACTTGGATATATCAGAGCTTTTACATCCTTCAATACCGCTCTATGAAAATTAAACAGAGCTGAACCCGGTGTCAAGGGGGGAAAAAAATCACTTTTCACTCCTCCATTAAACTATACAGAGGCATTCAAAATACTATCTTCTCTAGATATATCCATGTCTAGCAAGCCTAGTTACTCTGTTACAACTTCACGGTATGAAATCTGTGGAATCTGGAGGGTCACACGTCTCTACTGACTCCAAGAGACGTGTTTCCTCTTGAACCCGCCTCCACTCTGAGGGAAGGTTTTTCTTCTTACGGCCCCCTCGGCGGACACGGCGCCTAAAGGGCCAGACGATGAAGAACCACTAACAGCTCCCATCAAACGAGTAGACATCTGTCCATTTGAATTATCCTCTGTGGGGCTTGAGTCCGACCCTGAATCCGTCGTCCAGTACTCTGATTGTTTCTTTCCATATTGTCTCTTTCTATGAGATCTGAATGGCTTTCTCCTCTGTTGTCCGTTTTCCTTCCACTTAAAAACTTTGTCATGGTCAAAATCCAGTTTATCCCGCCAGAATTTATCTCTTTTTCGCTCCTTTATTTCATTTTGTACTGGAACCAAACGAGTCTCCAATTTCCGTAGGAACAGTTTCCATTGTGCCTCTGTTAGTCTGGTTTGGAGCTCAGATTTTGCTAACAATAAATCTTTCTGCACGCATTCATGTTCACCCTGCGATTTCTCTACTACCAGACTTGTTAGTTTAAGGGAGTGTTCAATATGGGCTTCCTTCCATTTCGCCACAAACTCAGCATCATCTTTATACTGTGCAATCTCCTTATAAATACGGAGACCCCTCGGTGATCTTTTACATTCCACATAGGATTGTAGGGTACTGAACGTCCAAAAAAATCGTACTTCCTTTTCTGCTAAATTAATAACTCTGTGCTCTAATAATCTGGTACTCAAGACTTTTATTTCATCTTGTTCGTTGCATTGTATAAAAAAGCTATCTACGTCCTCTCGTCCCGCCGCTAATGAATTAAGAGATATGTCTGTGTCCATATTATCTTCAGAAACACCCGTGACGTCCATTAGTGATCCCTCCTGTGCTGCAGTCAAAAGTAAATAGACAGCAATCACATCCAGAGTAGGGGAGCAAACGACCGTCACTCGGGGGTTAAACTTCACTTACTCACTGCGTCTCACGGTTACTAACTGAACGTTCTGATGGGCACCTTAGATATCCTTAAACGTAGGTGGTGCTCTGCCCGTAGAAGCAAGGTACTCAAAGTCCAAACATCAATGTAGAAATAGAGGTGGCACTCACCGATTCCAGTAAAGATGAGTTAGTTCATGGGAATCTTAATTGTGGAAAGATAAAAAATTGGTTAAACGAATTAGCCCCAAAGGGAAACCACAGATGTGGCTCGTGCTCATTTTGTGAGAAGATGGTGACAGGAAAAATAGTGAAGATTGGGGGTGCAACACATGTAGTAGACGAATTGATTACATGCCGGACAAATTTTGTTGTATATGTACTGTGGTGTATATGTGGCCATTTTTACATAGGAAAAACAATTTGTCCTATTTTTAAAAGAATCAGGGAGCATTTGTATTCTGTAAAAACACAGAAGAGTGCTCCAAGATTTCTTTCCCACCTTCGTGAAGTGCATAATGATGATATTTCTGTACTCACATTTGCAGGGATACAAAGGATACTGTCCTCAGGAGGTGGGGTGGATCGTCACACCAGGCTCCTGTGCTGTGAAGCACAATGGATTTTGCGCACGGAGCCTTAGGAATACTATTTTAAACCCGATCATAATGATCTGTCTCCTTTTTTGTAAATATGTACTATGTTGTTTGTAATGTAGCCGTTTGTTTAGATATGTTGAAATTGTATTGTAACAATTTTTAGGGCATGAGCTGTGATACTGTTGCCGCACGTTGTGCTGCGAGTGACGGTTTAAAAGACGAGCTGACGTCAGTTCCCGTTATGCCTTGAGAAAGCGCCGACAACGCGAAACGATCGTTGGCATGAAAGCACTATCTGTCCCATCCCGAGGATTCTTTTATGCCGCTGGTTTGAATAAAGACGTTTTACTGGAATCGGTGAGTACCGCCTCTATTTCTACATTGATGTTTGTATTTAGTATTTGTATTTAAAATACTTCAGTCATAAGTATTTTGTATTTTGTATTTAAAATACTTTCCCAAAGTATTTTCCTGAACACTGCCCGTGGATGTAAATTGCGCAAAAGAATTGAGCAGCCAAAAATGAAATGCTGTTTCTTTAAATGAATACAAAAGGAACAGGCTTAGATAAACCCTTGGATATTCAATGTGATGTGAGCAGATAGCATTAAAATGTATATGCAGCTGCACTGGACGCACACTGGACTTCAGATCCAATACCCCACAAAATCAGAAATAGAATGTTAAGAGAAGCAGTCTCTGAGACAAGCTGACACACCCCCCAAAAATCGCTGTATAAAAAGGAGTTCTTTAATAAGAGATATCATTAGCAGCCATTTCAGCACCTTCCCTAATCAGTACAGTAAGTGCGGTATGAGCTCCCAGCGTCGCGCCCGGACTTATATATAGCGCGGTGACGTCACAGAATTCCGCCGGTCTCTGACTGGCATCATCTCTGCACATGTCATGTAGGCTATGCCCTTCTTCCTCCCAGAGTTCTTTGACCCATGTAACGCCATGTGCTCACAGCCATTTTACTATCAATCAAAAGCACACTTCGTTCACGCGAAGTACCCCAAACTTCGACTTTGTTCCGAACCGAAGTTTTCCTGAAATTCTAAACGAATTCCACTTCATTAGAATCCATTCGCCCATCTCTAGTTGTAATACATTGCCTTTTAAAAGATTTGAACAAACAGATGTAGCAGAACTTAGCTTGACCACAGTACCACATCTTTCTGTGTTATATGTTCTTAGATCATAAATAAAGCCATTGAAAATCAATGAAAAATTTGAGATAACCTTTTGTATTGTGATATCGTTGTGTATTTTCTTGAAAGTTAATCTTTGCTACAGCTATACAAATATCATTCATTCAACAACTACTGTGTATACCCTAGTCAAACAATAAAAACAAAGGAAAAAAGCTAACTTATACAACTAAAGGGTTTGGTATATAACAGATGCATAAAAAATAACTGCCTGATTCTTATAAGTCCCAACATTTAATGTTTGGGGATAGACAGTAGATCCCTTTACACATTTGATCTCACCAAAAATGGCAAATTCAGGTGAAATGTATCTAATATGAGAGTATCATAATAAAAAAGCTTCTTATTATTGAAAGAAAAAGATAAGACTAATAGAAGGGGAGGTTAACATACTTGTTCCCACCAGGATGCATCTAATTTAATAATATAGATTATCCAATAGGTGGGTATTGAGTATGGTGCTACCAGGGTGCTGTGAGTAGTTATAGATCTGTAACTTGCCTTGCCTGCAGAGTGTGATTTTGCATCAATGGCTAAATGATTAATTGTCAGACAGACCAGTCAGACCATTATTTTAAGAACAACCACTGGATCAAATGTAACAAGTGTAGATTAATAGTGACATTGATAAGGGAGACGAAAAAACTAACAACATTTTCATGTTGTTAGGGTCTCAATGAAATTGATTAGATCATTATACTAGGCAGCCTTAAACTAAAGGTGAAGCAGAACATTTTTAACAGAAACAATGTTTGGTTTAAAATAATTGCAATACACTTTAAGCATTGACTCCAGAATTATTTCAATGTGCAAAACAATCCTTAATAAGAATGTATTTTGAGATTTTGCTTCACAAATGTCAAGGACCGGTCAGGGGCACACAAACAAACACCAACAGAGTGAGGCCCTGACACTGGTCCCAACCACTGTACCTGCCTTTTGGGGGTGCCCAACTCCTTAATAGGTCGGCCCCAAACAGAAGACTAAGAGCTACACTGATTAAGTGTAGACACAAGACACAGACAAACGAAGACAGAACACAATAAAGAGGATCAGACTAGCCAGGTCAATACCGGTCGGGCGCAGAAGTACCAAATCAAGAAGAAGAATAGTCAGGAGAACAGCAGGGTCAAATACAGAAAAGGCAAAAGCAAAAAGGGAAGGTCTAGCTACAAGCAAAAGACCTCTATAACAGGCAACCCGGTGACTGGAAAAAATCCTTAAATAGGGAAGCAGCGGAAACAGAACAGAGGTGAATAGGGGGAAGAAACACAAAAATAGATGGGAAACAGGCTTTTCAATCAAGGAGGAACACTGGTTAACTGAAAGAGTGCTGGAGGATTCCTGGCCACGGGCGTTGGCCAGGAACCAATTACCTAAAGAGAACGAAGGACCAGTTCACACTGGTGAATAAGAATACAAGGTATTATGTTAAAAACCATGGTTTACGTCATACCGGCCGTGGCCGGCGACCAGAGCCAAAAGCAGGGGGCGTGTCAGGCACAATCGTGACAACAAATTTCTTACAAATAAACAGTCCATAGTCATTCCCATTTCTTGAACTGTTAAAAATTGACCCTTCTAAAATGAATGATTTCATGCATTTTAAAACAATTTTTCAGGTATAAAACATGCTTTGTGCACAAAAAAAAAATTACAAGGCTAAAAGATTTTAATTCAATTTCCAATCTTTTTTACTTCATTGTTTCACAAAAGAATTTTACAAGCAAAAGCACGACACATATCTGCATTAGTGTTGAGCGATTTTTATCGACAAAGTTGAAATCGGCAAGGTTTTTATGGTGATCGAAATTTCCAGATCATGCGATAATAAGTAAAATCTGTGCATCTCTTTTAAAGACGCGCCCTTTTCGGCGCCCTGTCATTGGTGGCCAGCAAAGAGATACAGAAATAAGCGGGGGAATGCGTGGCGACGTCATGACTGGCATTGTAGGTTGCGATTGGCTGAAAAATCCAAATGACCTCGTTTTCACAGAACAGCGTTTCCTGTTTCAGCCTCAGTGTCTCCACGCTCATAGGGATAGGACCGCGCTCGCCTTGGCCAAACAGCTCAGCGAAATAGTCATTCCTGCACAGAGAAACCTCACTATTACTGTAAAACCCTTTCCATTTAAGTTAGATTAAGATTGAAGATTTTATGAGTAGCTAGAGAATTTTAAACAGATCACCACTGTAAAACACGGCGGGGACGGGGGGGGGGGGGGCGGCGGGCGAACACAGACAAGCTCTATCTATAAAGAACACTGGATAAATTTCCCCAAGACTTAGTGTAGACATTGTAGGGGAATATCTTTATTATTAACAGTTTTGCTATTGAAATATTTTCCTGGATATTGGGCAGCCTGAACATATATTGGATAAACATAATTTCTAGTAACTGCAGGTCTTTGTAGCTGCAAAACTCCACTTTTATTATCATAAACATTTCAGATAGGGGTTCAATTTACCCACTACACCTGTGACTTTGATATATCCACCTTGCACTTAAAATTACAATCCGCAATCTTGTAGTCAGCACAGGTTGCTTGTTGCCCAAAAATACCGTGTATCGTACGAAAACATCACAGTTACGTGTTTTTTGACTTTTGCGCACCCCGCACTGTTCATTGACGCAGCATCTCCTTAAATCTTAAAACAGCAATTCTATATTCACCACAGGTGAATTGAAAGGTGCAAAAAATACTGTTTATTATATCAAAACATAACAGTTACGTGTTTTTTGACTTTTGCACACCCAGCACCGTTTCATGACCCCCAGGCATCTACGTAAATCTTAAAACAGCAATTCTATATTCATCACAGGGTGAATTGAAAGGGCAAAAAGTACCGTTTATTATATCAAAACATAAAAAGTTACTGTTTTTTGACTTTTGCGCACCCAGCACTGTTCATTGGCCAGCATCAACGTAAATCTTAAAACAGCAATTCTATATTCACCCAGGTGAATTGAAAGGTGCAAAAAATACCGTTTATTATATTCAAAACATAACAGTTACTGTTTTTTTACTTTTGCCCCCCCAGCACTGTTCATTGACGCAGCATCTAAAGTTTAAAACTTAAACAGCAATTCTATATTCACCACAGGGGAATTGAAAGGTGCAAAAAATACCGTTTATTATATCAAAACATAACAGTTACGTGTTTTTTTACTTTTGCACACCAGCATTGTTCATTGACGCAGCATCTACGTAAATTCTTAAAACAGCAATTCTAAATCACCACAGTGAATTGAAAGGTTGCAAAAAATACCCTTTATTATATCAAAACATAAGTTACGTTTTTTTGACTTTTGCTCACCCAGCACTGTTCATTGACGCAGCATCTACGTAAATCTTAAAACAGCAATTCTTTATTCACCACAGGTGAATTGAAAGGTGCAAAAAATACAGTTTATTATATCAAAACATAACAGTAACGTGTTTTTTGACTTTTGCACACCCAGCATTTTAAATTGACGCATCATCTACTTAAATCTAAAAACCGCAATTCTATATTCACCACAGGTGAATTGAAAGGGGCAAAAAAATACCGTTTATTATATCAAAACATAAGTTACGTATTTTTTGACTTTTGCGCACCCAGCACTGTTCATTGACGCAGCATCTACGTAAATTTTAAAACAGCAATTCTATATTCCCCACGGGTGAATTAAAAGGGTGAAAAAAAACATTTTATTATATAAAAAACAAAACGGTTACGGGGTTTTTTGGGGACTTTTGCAACCCAGCTTTTGGTTCATTTACGCAGCACTACGTAAATCTTAAAACCCCCCCAATTCTATATTAAACCCACAGGTGAATTGAAAGGTGCTAAAAAAACCGTTTATTATATAAAAAAACAAAAGTTTCGTTTTTTTTTTAAATTTTTGCGAAACCCCAGCCTGTTCATTGACGCAGCATCAAAGTAAATTTTAAAAAAAAGCAATTCTATATTCCCACAGGTAAATTGAAATTCAAAAAAAAAATTTAAATTATATAAAAAACTTTAACATTACGTGTTTTTGACTTTTGGGGCCCCCAAAAAACACTGTTCATTGACCCCAGCATCTACGTAAATTTTAAAAAAAAGGGGCCCAATTTTTTTCTATATTCACCCCAGGTAAATTAAAAGGGGGAAAAAAAATACCTTTTAAATTATACCAAAACTTAACAGATACGTTTTTTTTTTGGTACTTTTCCCCAGTCCAGTTTTGGGTTGTTAGACATTTTTTGGGAAAAATTTTAAATTTTTGAACCCAGCAATTTTTTTTGGGATTAGAGGGATTTGAAAATTGCTTGATTTGCCATCTTTTAAAAAAGAGATTTTCCCAAAAAAACTTTTCCCCATACCTTCTCTTTTTTTTTTTTTATATTTCTAAACCATGGAGGGGAAATGCAGGTGGTAAGCGACAAAGGGGGGGGTTTAGCACATGGAGGAAAGGGGGTACGAGAGAAGGTGCCCTTTCCAGTGTTTGGCGAAACACGCTTGCCAGCGGACGTCAGGACCCCCGTGGGTCAGGGCCCTGTGTTTTCTAAGAAACGAACATCGTCCCCAAATCGCCCCTTTTCAGGGGGGTTAATGCAATCTGCATCAAGCAGTCTTACCCCCTCGCCCTCGCAGTCAGGGCCACAAATGTAGTCATCACATCTTCAATCCGGTTCCAAAACATAAACACCCCAAAAATTTCAACTCGTGTACCCACCACTGGGATAACCCCATTTTTTGAAAAACCTCTTTGTTTGGAAAAAAATGGGGTTTGGGGTCAAAGGCATTTTTAAAAGATCAAGGGAAAAAAAAAGTAGATTTTCTCTGCTCTGGCCCATTTTATGATCCATCGAAGAGGTGAAGGAACCGGCCCAATGGGCAAAAATCCCAGGGGGGTCGGCAACGCCTTCAGTGCCCCTTGTTGTACCCCAGCTACGGGATCAGAAAGTCGGGAAACGACCAACCCAAACCTTTGTTGTGATAAAGAGGGCGCATTGCGGTTTCCTTTCCTGGTTTTTTCCCCGCAAAAAATTTGCTTGCGACCCGCTTCATCAGGGGACGAGGGGGAAAGGCCGAGGGGGTAGGGGTCGATAGGGGGTCCCCCCAAAAAAAAGGGAGAGGGGGGGTCGCGGGAAGTCCGTTGATATGTTTCCCGCAGCCCGGTCAGCGAAAACCCCGCTCTCGTTAAATCGCCGTAAAAAAGGGGTCCGGGAAACCCTCTAAAGCCGGGGCCCTTCTTTGAAAAATTTCCTCGGATTCACCCAGCGATTTCATATGCCCCCTTTTTGGCCCCCGCTTTAAGTAGAGGCAAGAACCTTAAGTGGTTAACCACCACCAACATGCCCTAGTCACATGCGCGAATGCATAGTTGAAAGGGAAGGGAAAATATTTGGGCCAAAAAAAGGCCCCAGGCGACCCCGGCCCCCAAAACCACTGTCCACCCCTTTCCGCCCCCCTCCTCCCCCGCCACCCCCAACGTTCCTCACTGCCATGTCTCTCAGAGTCTGATCGGGGGAATCAGCCTCCGCTTCACCCTCCACCGTCGCCCGGTACCCCAGCCCCAAACCAAGCCCCATCCAACCCCTTTCCTTCAGCCAGTTTGAGGGGACCTGCACCCCGTACAGGGGCCAGTCTAGCGCCAGCCTTCTGTCGTCCTTTTTTGGGGGAGGCAAAAAAAAGAAAACCAATTAGGGATTTTTTTTTCCTTTTTTTTTTAAAAAAAAAAAAAAAAAAAAAAAAAAAAAAAAAAAAAAAAAATTTTCTTTTGACAGCTCACTGGGTTTAGCTGGGGGGATGTCTCTGGGGGGACGGTGGCTCTCAGGCTCGGGGCACGCTCTTTTAAAAAACCCAGGGATGGTGCAGGGCTCTTTTTCCCCCCGGTCCCCTGGTGGATCACGGCCCAAGGGCACCAGGCCGTGTTGAAATTTAAAACTGCTTGGAGACCGGGCCCACACAGGTAGGGGGCTGTTTGGGCCCGGGTCTAAGCAACGAAAAACCCAGCGTGGGGGGGTGGCAAGAACCTTGTGCCCGGGAAAGGGGGTGTGCGATAAAAGGGCGAAAACACTGGCCGGGCCCCAAGGGGCGGTAGGTGGAGCACATCCCCTTTCCTGGGAATGTATGAACCCCTTTTCCGTCCAAAATTTTTAAAGAGCACCCGGGTCGGGGCTGCCTGCTGAAGAAGGCTCGAGGTTGAGTTTTGCACTTCCCCCGTTCGCACCCTGCTTCGTCCCCCCCTGGGTGCGTTGCAGCGTCAGCCCGGGCCCCCCCGTCAAAACCCTCTCATTGTTGAGTGGCAACACGCTGGGGAATTCCCCCCCTCCCCCAGGGTCCAGGATTGTGGCGCAGCGCAATGCCATTAAGCCCTTCGAAGTGACACATGGGGCCTGACAAGCAGCGGTACGGACCTCGGGGTGGGTTTAACCCCCCGAGGGGTGGAGGGGGTGAAAGAGCTCTGCACCCTCCCTTTCCAAATTTTGAAGAAGCCACCAAAAAAGGTCAGGGGGGGACAAAAGCCCTTGGCAGCATGAGCCCTTTTGGTGATCTTTGTTCTGGAACGATCGTTGGGGCACTCTGAAAAAAACAGGTCCCGCCATTGACAGAGGGGGGGACGGAACAGATGCGGAACGGAGCCTTTCTCTCCGGGCAAATCCACAAGGCCCCACAGTTTTCCCCAAAAATTTTATCGGTCTTCATTAGGGGATGGGGTTTTTGGGGGCCAGAGCTAGTGCAAGGTGGGCATCAGCTCTCAGGGTGCAAAAACTTTTACAATCAGGGCTGTGTTGAAGCTGTTTCCCGGAGGGAGGGAGGAGGTGAGGAGGTTTTTCTAGACACCGATGTTACCGACGTCCCTGCCTTGGGGAAAAAGGTTGGGGCGAATTTGAGGCGGAGGAGGAAAAGGGGGAAGACCCGTTTGTAGTGCCCCCACCCAGAGGCTTTTGGGGAAAACAAGGCTCCATTTTCTCAAAAGGGGTGCTTGGATGCTCCATTTCCTCCAAAAAAGATTTCCCCGCTTTTTTAAAGGCCCATCAAATGAAAAAACAGTTACTGGGTGGCCCCCCCCTCCTGGATCCCCGGGACAAAACAAAATTTAGCACTTTCCTTCCACCCACCCAAATTTGGAGTAAAATGCAGGGAAAAAGGAGGGCCTTGGGTGATTTTATCAACTGGAGACAAACTGTTGCGTCTGCTTCACGTTCCCCCAAAAGTCACGGTGGGAAACAACATCAGCTACGTGACAGCGGGAGTGCCCCAAATTTGGCGTAGCGGGAGCAGCAGCAAGGTGGCAGAAGCCCAATGGTGACCTCTGGCAATCTTTGTTTACCCCCCACCAACGCAGCAATGCGGGGACCCCAAAACCAAAAAACAAGAGATCCGCTTAAGATCATTTGGGGCACGACTAAACTGAGCTCAAAACCAAAGTTTTTTTCATTGTTTTCCCGGGGCCAATAAATTTTTGGGTATCCAAAATGGGGCGAAAGGCCCGAGCTGGCTCGCACGCCATAGAGGTGGTTTTTTTCCTGCCCACAGCCCCGCGTTTATATCTGGGGCGGACCTTCAGCACAGCTGGGGGGAGTCATTACAGACAAACGCATCCCCCCTTTTTCCCCAGATAAAGTGGATCGTTTGCTTTCATCAAGAGGGAAACAAGGGATGGATTTGTGATGTTTTTGGCCCCAATTGCCGGTCACCGATTAGTTGGGCCCGTCTAATTACATTCCTTTTCCAAAAAAGAAATGGTCCTCTTAAAACTTTTTTTTTTAAAAAGTTCATTTCCCTTTTTTTCAATTTTTTTTTTCTCTTTTCCCAACAGTTTATTTTTTGGTTTTGCTGTGAGGGGGACTGTAAAAGACAGCAAGGTTTTTATGACAAAACCGTATTCCCTTTTTACTCACCTTTTCTTAAGGAAATTTTCGCATTGTCAATGGTTTTGAGGTCTTTTTTGCTGTGAGATACAGGGGAATAATCATGGTCCTTTGAAACAATAAAAGTGACTTCTAAGTGGCCTTTCTCCCCCACAATTTTTAAAAAGCGGCCCGGGAATTTATTAAATTTGGGGGTGGGAATTTTTGGGGGCATTTTGCTGTGACTTTCAACTTAAAAAACAGGTCCTATTCTAAAAAATGTTGTTTCTAAAAAGGGGCATTTTTTTATTCACAAAATTTTCAAAAAGTGGCTCAAGGGGATGGTTTCTGCAGAAAACCCGGAATAGGAGGACACGTTAATGGGGCCAAAATATTTCAAAATTGGGCTTTTTTTTGAGGATCTTTTAAAAATAAACACAATTTCCCCGTATTGAGACAACCCATTTAATACAATGAAAAAAAAAAGAAACAAAGACAGGGGGGGATTCCCCTCCTATTTTAAAAAAAGTGTTTTCAGAAAATTTAAAGACTAAAAAAAACTTGCATGTACAAAATAGTGTTAAAAAAAATTCCTTGAATTGTAAAAGGGAGGTCGGAAAAACTTACCAGATGTGGGTTTATTTAGGGGGAAGGATATGGAGCACGGAAGAGAACAAAGTACAGAGACCATTTTCCAGCACGTTGGTAAAATGAGAAAAAAATGCCAAGATAAAGGGCATTGGGTGTAACAGGGCGTTACCACCTATTTAAAAGTGAAGCTAAATTGGTCCACATCATAGGGGGGGAAGCGAACCAGGTATTGACTGTGTAAGAGGAAGGTGGGCTCTCACTTTTCCGCTTCCGCACTCTTTCAGCACGACGTTTTTTTTTTTTTTTCGCGTCCAGGGCTTTTTTAACCTGCGTGTTAATAGATGACGGAGCCCCTGGTTTTTCCCCGACCCACTGTACCCCGGCCTGGGTCATGCTGGGGCTGGGACGGGATTCAATGCCCAGTGAAACTAAAATGGTGGTTGAAAGACCCTTTTTCCGGACTTTTTAAATTGGGGGTCATGCAGGTTTGGGGGCTCATGCTGCCCAGGACGGATATAAGTCCAGTAAAATAAATGATGGTTAAAACTCCTTTTTTGGCATTTTTAAAAATGGGGGGGTATGCGGGTTTGGGGTCGCGGGTTCAACAGGATATTAATTTTTTTAAAAACTTTTTCAAATATCCCCCCTTTTTTTTTTTCGGTTTCCTTTACCCCCCCCCCCCCCACCTTGCTTTTAAAAACCTAATGGTTCCTAAGATGTACCCACCATTTGACTGTTGTGGTGTTAATTTCAGCTTCTCAGCCTTTTTTTGGGGGTAAAAATGAAAGGGGTTGTTGCTCCCCCTAACTTTAATGGTCTCCGCATAATCGATGCTCACTATCGAAAAAAATTATTGATGCGGCCGATACGACTTCGTCGATCTCGATAGCCAACGCAATCGCTCAACACTAATCTGCATATTTATTCAAAACCTGATTTTTATTGTTTTTTGCTTATTCTGGCAGGATCATCAGCTGGTACCCGAACTTTATCCTTGTGTCTGTATGTTAAATGTAAGATATTGTTGTACCTTGCAAACAACACATCAAAACCCTCACCTCTGCTTGTAACCTACACCTAAAAAATATTTCCCAAACCGCTCTTTCTTAACTCGAAACACAAAAAAAGCTTGTCCATCCCTGTCTTCCGCCTCGACTACTGCAAATCTTCGCGGCCCCCCAGCTGCACCTCTCTCCCCTCCAAACTATCCTTAACTCTGCGCCCCTCTGATTCCCCTCTCCTCGCTTTCCCTCCCCTTCCCCCCTGCCTCCCTTCAGGTACCCCTTTCCCGGGGATCCAGTTCAAAACTAGCAAATTCGACCCACAAAGCTCTCCCTAACCTCCCCCTTCATACATCTCGCCTTAACTCTAAATACCTCCCCTCACCAACCCCCATCCTCACGGGCCTTTCCTCTGCTCTCCCCTTATCCCTCCTAACTAACCGTCTCCAGCTTCTCTTTGGGGTTCCCCCCCACTCTGGAATCATGCCCCAACCCATCAACTCTCCCCTTCTCTCACCGGTTCAAATAACCTGAAACCTCCCTCTTCGGGTTTCCCAAAACCAACATTAACCGGGTTGCAGCTCCCCCCCAAAAACATGTCTCCCCCCAACTTCTGTTCTTCACCCCCCCCCCTGTAGAATGAAACCCCTCGGGGGCGGGGACCCTTTCCCTCTTACCGTTGTTAGTACTGATTGTCACTTTGTAATTTTTTAAACCAATTTTAAAATTTATGTACCCGCCAAAAAAGTACAGCCCCCGGGAAATAAAGGGGCGCCCCAAAAAATAAAAAAATAATAAAAATTAAAAATAAAATAATAATAATAATAATAATAATAATAAAAAATTTTAAATTTAAAATTTTTTGGGTTCTTCGGTGGTTAAAAATTTAATTTTACAAAAAAGAAAAACAATTGTTACATACCTTTTAAACAAAAGGACACTAGAATCATAACTGAAATCCGACTGACAACTCTTGCCTTTTGGACATACCCTAAGAAGCCTCTATATATTTATATATTTTTACACATTCCTTTCTAATTGCTCAACATTTTTAATTCTAACATTTTACTTCTAATATTGCTTTATTTTTTTTCTTGTAAAAAAACTTTTTTTCTATCCCTTCTATTGCGAATTCAACAAAGAATAAGCTATTTGTTAAAGGCATATACAAAAACACAGGGAATTACAAAATCATAGATACTGCTCTCACAAATATTTTATATACAGGTAAAACAATCCCTGTTTCTTCTGTTCTGTGGGTGGACTTTCTTTAACATTTACCCAGAGGAATTTAAACACATACAAACAGAAACCAATTCATGTAGTCAGGTGGGTTCTGTATATCTTTTAAACATATGCATTGGGCATTTGTCATTATAGTCACAGATTTACATTTTTTCTTGCTGCAGGAAAATGTTCCTGTTGTTGGAAAGGACAGTTCATCTCTGACAATGATGTTTCTCATGATATAGGGCTGCATGTAGCAAAAAATATTGTTTTTAATGTTATTATTTAGTGATATTAGATGTACAGTAGTTTCCATGTAGCTTCCCCCATCACCAGATGTGAGTTGTAGCTTATTAGTAAAGGTAGAGTTTCAGATGGTTTTATTGTTTGGTTTTGTATTGCAGTAGCAATTTTGCCCATAATTTGGCAAAGTTTTTTGTTATTGGATGTTAGCCCTGATTAAGACATGTCTTTTTCAGGCCACCACAGTGTTGTTTCTCTCTGTAGGATTACAATATATGTGGTTGTATCTAATAGCCGAATGTGTTTTAAAAGAACAAAATATAGAAGTGTGTTTTCCCGTCAACTGACTATTGTAAAAGTGTGCCGTTTACTTTTTGTATGTTGACAATGTTTTTCCAAAAACCTATTCACTCAAAGGGGTATAATTTTTATAGTGAGAAATGATGAAAATTCTATGGGAAAGTTTTAGCAGTAGATCAGACTCACATTGACAATGGTTTCATTGTCTGTACTAAGTAAATTAGGACAAAATCCTAACGGTTCAAGATAACAGGAAATCACTTTAAGGCTATGTCTACACTGCACAGAAAAACTCAGTTTTTTTTTAGCGTTTTTCGTTTTTTTAAAAATGTGGAAAAAAAACTGAATAATCTCCCCTAGATTTTATGTAAAAAGTCCTGCGTCACACTGAGCTTCTTTT
>JAODAL010019961.1:0-70641 GCA_025379985.1 Phyllomedusa bahiana | reverse complement strand
AGGAGACAACCAACCCTTGACCACAATTCCTCAGGAAAACGGAAAAAGGAGAGTTTAGCCCACCTTGGTAAAGTAAACCCTTCAGGATATTTCCACTTCCTTGAAAACAAGTTTCTGGGAACAGGCAGCGTGTAGTCCAAGTCTAGGCAATAATGTCAAGCAGATGGTAGCAAAACAAATTCAAATTCGAAGCAATGGGTCAATACACAGAAAACATCAAAAGGCTCAAAGGGTAAAATCACACGGTGTTTTTGGAACCAATTTTTGGATCCGAAAATTCGCATCCAAAAGCAATGCGTCAATCGATCAAAACCATCCAACACGTAGGTGCATGTTTTGCTGCATTTTGGCTACAGCGGGATTGACCCTTATAGTGTTAAACAATGCGCCTGCTGCATCCACATGGATCAAGAAATGACCTTTCAATTCTTGAACAATCAGAAAGACGCTTCAGAAAGAAGCAAGTACACGCATCATCGGCGATTAACTCTTCTCACCGCCAATGTGTGTTTACATTGACAGAAATGAAAATCACACTGCACATTTTCAATGAGTGTGTTGGGTCTGTTTAGGGTCTAAAACATGGATCCGAACATGCATCTAATATGGATCCAAAATCGATCCAAAACGCCGTGTGCAGATAACCCTAACTTGCTCTCTAGAGCACAACCAATAAGTGACAGTGAGACTTAGGGAAGTGAGCTAATACAGTATCAGCGGCCGGAGATTATCCAATCAGCCGTGCGCTGGCCCCAACCTTTTCAGAGAGCTGGTGCATGCGCTCCATAGGGAGAGGGTATGAGTGTGCCCACCAGCAGCTGGAGGACGGAGTGGAGCAGGAGTGGGGAGAGGTTAGCATTGCCAGCCCTCAGGAAGGCAGACATGAGCACGGCCGCAGTTCATGGCGGAGACGCGTCAGTCCTCCATGACAAAAAACACGTAAGCTTCAGTATTTGTCACTGTCTTTCCTTGGACTTTTTAATACAAATTAAATAAAGGAAACATTTTACAAAAAATAATTTGCTCCAACACTATATTAATATTTTTTGGATAAAACGCAATAGGTCAATAATGTACTTATGCCTCTTGAAGAGATGTAAAAAGTTTTCTTCCAGAAATATTTCCCTTCCTATTGCTTCTAGTGAAGAATACTCCTATAATTTTGCACCTTATGGGGTCTACAGCAACATAGTCCATAGGGGCTCCATTTGCCACCATACAGGCTGCGTGCAAACAATTCTGTGTTGAACTTATTTTTCTCATCAATTCATTCATTCAAAGCAATAATTATTTTTAGCGTTGATGACTAATAACAGAATTAAGTTTTCAAAGAATGGGTCTGTGACCATGGCACTGGAGGTGTTGATGAGCATTATTGTACCTGATTGCACACTGGGGACTATAAATAAGGCACAGGAGGAATTGTTCCAGATGCATCATCTGGTGGTTAGTCAGGATTCCCCGGCTTTGGAGCTTTGGGGGCTGTGGTTTTTCCACACCGTCTATCACGTGATAAGTATATTAGTGGAGATGTTATCCCAAAGTAACTATTCCTGAACAGCCTTTATTCACTCCAAAGGAAATTAAATCAACTCAAAACCAAAACATGAAAATTTAAAGCAGAACAGTCGTCAAGTAAACAGAGCTCGTCCTCTGGCTTCATTCATTTAATATTTGTGGGTGTTTGCATCTGTGTAGGAAAAATATTTGGCCTCCCTTTAAGTAATTCACTATTTTACAACATACATATTACTCAAAAGTTTTAAAACACCAAATTTTTTTACAGTTTTTATGCATAAACAGTCAAGTAACAGTCCAATGACCAGCAGCTAATTTTCAGAGTAACTTCTGTGTGCAGCACAGACGGCAGCTTGATGGGCTGGGAGTGATTCCATATGGTCCTGGTAGATTGTCACAGGTATCTGGAACTGACTGCATCCCACAGCTGCTGGAAGGTGTGTGAATGGATCCATAGAGCAAAGAATATGATCCAGCTGGTCCTATAGATGTTCTATTGGGGTCAAGTCTCGGGAATAAGGGGCAAGCATAGTACTTGAAAGGCTTGGTCGTGCCCTTCGAACTACTTCAGACATATCAAGCCCATGTAAAACATATTTGGCTTTGCAACATCCAAAACCTTTTTTTGAAAAAAATGAGCATAGGTGCTCATTTTTACAAAAATTCCTATGTGCCTTTTGATAGTTTCTTTAGTTGATAATGTGCCGCTGATATTGGAATTTGATGAAAATACAGTCGCACACAAGTGCACCTATGCTCGTTTTTTCAAAAAAGTTTTTTTTTTTTTTTTTTTTTTTTTTTTTTTTTTTTTGAGGATTGCACAGCCAATATTGTTTTCTAGCTTGTGTATGGAGGGGTGACTGCCTCCTGGTTGGTTTTCTGCACTCCACCCACCTTCACATATTTTAATCAATGCTGTGTCCTTCGAGTAGCTTGAGCCCTTCACTGTCCTGAAGTATGGGAGATCTGAACAGGCCCTAAAGAGAGGAAACGTTAGAGTAGGTTCCCCACCTGTATTGAGATCCCATTGGCTGCCTTTGGGAGGTGGCTTATAGCAGTTTTGATCAAAAATGTGAACAGGAACCACAAACAATTGTCATGTAATGCTATTAGCAGAAATGCTTTTTCAAAAATTCCTATGTACCTTTTGATAGTTTCTTTTTAGTTGATAGTTTGCTACTGATATTGGATTGTGTACTTCTAACCATGTGACCTGTCACATTGTCTTGCTGGAAGATCCCATCCACCCCAGAAAAGATAATCAGCACATATGCGTGTAGGTGATCTACAAGGATGGATTCATACCCAAATGAATTAATAGTGATTTCCACATGGATGTGTGGTCCAGAGAATGCCACAAAAAGATTCCCTAGATCATAATGCTACCACCCAACAACCACCACCACCAGCAGCTTGTGTTCTTCCTGAAATGGTTGCAGGGTGTTTGTTCTCTGATGTTTCTCCTCTGACATGCTAACAACCACACATTCAATTAAGCAGAAAACATCACTCATTGGAGAAGGCAACCCTCTGTCAGCGCTTGGTGGATGTCCCATAGCTGATGCTTGTCAAAGAGAATTTGAAAGCCTTTTTCTGACAATACAACTCCCTTAGTAAAGGTGCAGTGATATTTGTCTGCTTCAGAGCTCCACATGCAATAGACGACTCCTAAAATGTATTTTTTTTTTAGACATGTGTTTAGTCACCCCTTGGTTCATGTTTTGCAGTGAGCTGCTCCACTGACACAGAGCAAATACCGGTCGGATTATCCGGCCGGTATTTGCTCTGTTTTGGGGTCGTGCACACGACCGCAGGGGGACGGCTTTTCTCTGCGGTTTGCTGAGAAAAGCTCTCCCCTTTTGCTTTAAAATGTTCATGTTCAGCCCGAAAACCAGGCGGAAGAATGAACATGTTGAATCTTTTTCGAACTGCCAGTAGTCTAAAAAACCGCCCGGCGTAAAATCCGTGCAGTGCGGACTGCTGCACGGATTTTCCATAGAAGTCCGTGTAAAAGTTTGTCAGCTGGTATGCAGACGGCTTTCAAAACCAAAAACCATCTGTAAAACCGGCCATGGGGACATGCCCTAACCGGTCTGTCTGACCGCAGGCACCTTTATATCCGGCGTTCACCTTTCACTTCAGTGGCACGTGTTGCTCCGCAGCTTCCACGTTACTTATTCATAATGGCGCCATTTGTCCACTTACAATACACTTTCACCACAGCAGCCGCTAACAGATCACCAACTGTAACAGGTACTTATCAGATATTGTGAAACATAAATAACCTTTTAATCAAGCAAATCCTTGTGCATACAGATGAAAACACTTTCAAAGCTTCCAGCATTCTAATTTAGATATGTGTGGTGTACTCAAGTGTCCGTGTCGCCGCGTTCATTCAGCCGTTCATCAGTCCATCCAATTTCCTGGGAAGATTGGGGCTATCAGACACCATCAGACACCTGTGCGACATTTCAGGGGATGCGTCACCTTTCTAGAAAGGATTTGTTTGATTAAATATTTATGTTTCACCATACCCGAGCAACGTGTTGTAAGTGACTATTTGAGAGACAGGAGAGGGCTCTCTGCAGGGAAACGGGGTTACTCAATCCATTCAAATTTGGTTGTTATCCGAAAAAGTCTGATCTACTAAAATATAACATCATTTATCCCATACGCTGAACACCGTAGAAGAAAAAAAATATCCAAACGGCAAAATTGCGTTTTTTGGTCACTTCATGTCCTATAAAAGTTGGAATAATAGTGATCAAAAAGTCGCATGCATTCCAAACTGCTAACAATAAAAAGTACACCTTCAGCCTGCAAAAAAATGCCGCCGTCACTGATGTCCGTAGGTGTTATTACAAAAAAGTTATTGGTCGCAGTAAAATGACTGCCCGCAGTGCGAAATATTCAATAATAGAAAATGTATTTGGAATTTTTTTATGGCACCAAAACATAACGGAAACCCTACATGTTTGGTATTGGCGGATGCGTATCAACCTGTAGAATATAGATAACACATCATTTTTGCCGAAGATTGAACGCTGCAAAAACAATCCTCCCGCAAATATGGTGCAAGTACATTTTTTTTCACATTTTGCCCCACTTAAAAAATGTTTGTGGTTTCCCAGTATATTCTATGGTACGATAAATGACACCGTTAGAAAGTACAACTTGTCCCGCAAAATAAAATCTCTCATATGTCTATGTAGGGGAAAAAATAAAAACGTTATGGCTTTTGGAAGGCAGGGAGGAAAAAAATGAAGAGTCATATTTTTTTTCTTTGGCGGGATTAAAGGGTTAATAAATAAGTGAATGAAGTGAATAAGTGAGTGAAGAAATTAAATATAATACATCTTACTGGAAAGAAATGCTTCTAATTTCCATCTACCAGGCTCCTTCCCTTCTCTCCCACCCTCCTAACCTTGCCATTCACTTGGAAGAACTGCTGAAAGTCTGTCTTTAAAAAATGAAGACTATCCACTGACTAAGGGACTACACTACATCATACTTGCTAACATTTTCTCTCCTTATTCTGGGAGATTTAAGCCCCACCCCAAAATGCAAGATCCACTGGGAATACTCTATTTTGGGTGAGGGTTTATATAAACCCCACCCTTTTGCATCCAGTTTGCCAACCCTCCAGGAAGAAACAGAAGGTTGGCCAGTATGGACTACATGCTGCCCATAGTCTACTGAGGAAAGGGAAGAACAAGAAAGAGGCTGAGAACAACACACAGAAAAGCTGCTCAGTGCTTTGTTAAAGGAGTATTCTCGTTTCATCATTTGGCAGCCATTTATACTGGTTGCTAAGCAGAGCTTGTGACATGGAATAGTAGTGTTTTTTCCTCCATCCCAGCAGGAGTAATCTTCTCTCATATGCAGACACGCCCCACAGGTGTGCAACGAGAGAATATATTCAGTGTGAGCCTGGGGAGGGAAAGGTTCACTAGCTGTCGATGTATGTGGAAAAGCTAAGTGTAACTCCATAGTGTAAAACACATTCTCGCTCTCCTCCTCTAAATACTTTGTAATTAGAAATGGTCATTTTGGACAAATCGGACTCTATGTAAGATATGATTTGTTTTTCTCTCTAACACACAGTGAATATAACCTCAAAATATTACACCATACCAGATTTTTGCAGAACAAAACTTTAACGCTTAATCAGTTTGTGTTTATATGGGACTGCACATGATCTCTCTCTCTGATGCAGGACCTCTGATTGCTGTCAGAGACCAACCCCGCACGCATACATCGCACCTACCACTGTTTGCTGTCAGTGACCAACCCCGCACGCATACGTCGCACCTACCACTGTTTGCTGTCGGTGTCAAATCTCTCTCCACATATCCCTTGGACGCGCGTTCCCGATTACGACCAGGGGCGGGACCTGGGCGTAACCCGACCGGAGCTCTCACTTCGTTCCAAGCATTGAACAAACAGCCCATTCTCCTAAACCATAACAGTTTGCTTATGGTAACCAAGGACAGACATGCTTAGATTGTTGGTCCCCTCATTTTCAACTATGATCTTTGTAGTGAGAAAACCCGTTTAAGTGTTGTATCTCACCCCAATGCTGGATTCACAGCTTACCCTGCCTCAGTACTCGCTCAATAATTCCCTACCATGTTTTGCTGGGCGGCTTCTCACAGTACACTGTAAAGATATACAGCTGCAGGATCTCCTTGTCCTTGTGTATGGGAGACATCATAGCAGCTAATTGCACCCACTACCTCAGGGACAACAAAAAATTAAAGATGGAGTCTGCAAAGTGTAAAACTGATGAATAATTCAATTTCAAAATACAGGAAAAGTTACTCAAAAGAGGCCCCTAATATTCTGTTGCAACCTCCATTAGGATATAGCAATCTGAACCAAAAAATACTCTCCATACCTTGATGTAAGTGTAATCAGCGGCATTACATGCTATAATGAAAGAGATCCTCAGATTTTCTTCAGACAACACTTCAATTGCTGGTGCTTCATTCCTTCACAGATATGCAAGCAATTTCACATTGAATATTTTCCTTCACAGACGCCTGAAAACAGCGACAGTATCTGACTGTATTTTATCATCCATTTTGAGCTCCTGAACATCGGTGACACAATATGCAGCCGTTTTCTGCCCATTTTTAGCAGCTCTGTAGATCTCTGTCTATCAGTCAGTGTGTTCGGCAGCTCAGTGTTTCACATGGGTAAGGCCTGGCGTCCCGTATTAGAGATTCCCGGCCTTCAATTGTGTCCTGCAAAATTTTCGGATGGCCTCTGCTATGAGAAGGAATCAATGAGCCTTTTCCTTCCAGTTTCCATACCATCTGGGCCACAGGGCAGTTTTCCAACATGATAATGACCCAAAACACATCATCTAGAGCGAACCATCTGGCCAGTGCGGACTGTGGCCAAGAGAACATGTCTCCAGACCGTAAACCTCTAGTTGAGTCATCTGTGAGGGCATCCTCAAGAAGGAAGGAGGAGGAGCGGCACGGTCTCTAACATCCACCATGCTCATTGACTACATCATGTATGATGGTTATGATGAATTCTAGTGGCTTGCAGATGCAACCTGTGAAGCTCTAGTAACTCCATGCCCAAGAGAGTTAAAGTGCGACAAGTCATCAATCTCTCCAACCGCGACAACAACGTCAGGAAAGGGAGAAGAAGGAGGGAGAGTGGGAGGGGGAAGAGGTGTGGAAGTGGAGAAGAAGAGAAAGTGAAGAGAGGAGGCGGAGTAGGGAAGGGAGGGGAGAGGAGAGGGGAGGTGAGGAAGGAAGGGAGGAGGGACAGCATGAAAAGGGGAGGGGAGGAAGTGGAAAGGAGGGAGGAGAGAGGGAGAAGGGAGGAGAGGGGAGAGGGGAGTGAGGGGGGTGAGAGGAGAGCTTGAGGTAAAGAGAGGAGGGAAAGGTGTGAGTTGAGAGAGGGGGGGGGAGGGAGAGAGGGGGGAGGCGTGTGGAGAGAATGGTGAAGGTGGGGGAGGGAAAGGGAGAAGAGGAGAAGGGAGAGGGAGAGAGGAAGGGAGGAACAGAGAGGGGGGGGGGGAGGGGGAAAAGATGGGCGAAAGGGGGAGGAGGAGAGGGAAGGGAGGAAGGGGAAGGAAGAGAGAAGAGGAAAAAGAGGAAGAGGAGAGGGAGAGGGGAGGGAGAGGAAAGGAAAAGAGAGAAGGGAGAAGATGTGGGTGAAGGGATAGGAGGGGGTGGAGGAGGGAGAGGGGGAGGGGATAGAGAGAGAGAAAGGGGAAAAGGGGTAGAGAAGAGAAGGAGAGGAGAAGAAGAGAGGAGGAAGAAGAGTAGGAATGAAGGGGGAGGAGGGAGAGGGGGAGAGGAGGAGGGGTAGAGGGAAAATGAGAAAGATGGGAGAAAAAATGAAGGAGGAGAAGGGGGGGAGGGAGAAAGGGGAGGAGGGGAGGAATAGAGAGAGATTGATGACATGGTTCCCTTTATCTGCTCTGGGTCATGGAGATTCACTAGAGCTTCAACAGGTTTGCAGCCACTACGAATTCATCATCCACTCCTACATGATTGACATCAATGGAGCTGATGGATGTGTAGAGCGGAGACCGTAGAGTCGCTCCTCCGACCTTCTCTTTTGAGGATGCCTCGACAAGATGCTCAATAGGGTTTACTAGTACTTGGAGACAGTTTGGGGCAGCCCAGCACTGGCATTTCGTCTTGAGATGTGTGAGTTTATAGGGGTCATGATACATGTTGGAATGAACTGCCCTGTGTGGCCGAGATGGTATGGAAACATGGAAGGAAAAGGATCATTGAGTGTCCTCTCATAGGCAGAGGCCATCCGAAAATTTTGCAGGACACAATTGAAGGCCGGGAAAATCATCTGGAGCGGTTACCCATGAAACCACTGAGGCTGCGCGAAGCACACTAGACCTGAAGATTCAAGAGAGCTGCAGAAAAGTGGTAGCACCAGGCTGCATAGAGTGTTGGGACAGCCTGTATGTTGCAGTGGGGAGGCTCAAAAATGGAATGATGAAAGAACCATCAGGAAACTGTCGCTGTTTTCACATGCGACTTGTGAAGGAAAAAATATCAATGAGCAATTGGCAGCTATTTGTTAAGTAACATATAGCACCACAATGAAGTGTGTCTGGCAGAAATCAGAGATCACTTTCATTATAGCATGTAATGCCGCTGATTACACTTACATCAAGGTATGGAGAGTATTTTTTGGTTCAGATTGCTATATCCTAATGGAGGTTGCAACAGAATAATCGGGGCCTCTTTTGAGTAACTTTTCCGTTATTTTGAAATATGGCACTTAATCGGTGGGACGGATTTATTATACAGCTATTAGCAGACTCCATCTTTAATTTTTAGTTGTCCTGAGTTAGTGGGTGCAATTAGCAGCTAAGATGTCTCCCAATACACAAGGCCAAGAGATCTGCAGCTGTATATCTTTACAGTGTACTGTGAGAAGCCGCAGCAACATGGAGGACATTATAGAGCAGTACTGAGCAGGGTAAGCTGTGAATCCAGCATTGGGGTGAGATACAACACTTAAACGGGTTTTCTCACTACAAAGATCATAGTTGAAAATGAGGGGACCAACAATCTAAGCATGTCTGTCCTTGGTTACCATAAGCAAACTGTTATGGTTTAGGAGAATGGCTGATTTTTCAATGCTTGGAACGAAGTGGAATCTTCCGACGGGTTAACGCCCAGGTCCCGCCCCTGGTCGTACTTCGTGAACCGCTGTCCAAGGGATATGGTGGAGAGAGAATTGCACCGAACCCAGCAAACAGTGTAAGTGCGACCGAATGCGTGCGGTTTGGTACACTGACAGCAAACAGTGTTAGTGCGATGTATGCGTGCGGGTTGGTCACTGACAGCAATCAGAGACCAGCAAATAGAGAGAGAGAGATCATGTGCAGTCCCATATAAACACAAACAGATAAAGCGTAAAGTTTTGTTCTGCAGATCTGTAGGTGTAATAATTTGCAGGATATATCACTGTGTGTGAGAGACAGAAAAAAAATCACCTATCTTTCCTAGAGTCCTGAATGTCAAATGCCCATTCTAATTACAAAGTATTTAAGGGGTGAGAGAGCGAGAAATGTAGATATACCTATGGAGATTACATTAGCCTTTTCACATCCAACGACAGCTGAAACGCTTTCCCATCCCCCCGGCTCACACAGAATAAAATTCCACGTGCACACTGTGGGGCGTGCAGCAAAGAGAGAAATACTCCCCTGCTGGGGAGGAGAAACACACTCTTTGTCCATTTCACAAGCTCTGCATAGCAACCATAAAAATGAGCTTCCAAATGGATGAAACTGTAATAACTTCCTATAACAAAGCACGAGCATCTTATCTGTGTGTTGTTCTACTGAGCCTCTGTCTTGTTCCTTTACCTTTCCTACAGTAAAGCCTATGGGCAGCATGTAGTCCATACTGGCCAACCTTCTGTTTCTTCCTGGAGGGTTGGCAAACTGGATGCAAAAGGGATTGGGGTTTTATTATAAACCTAGCCCCACAAAATGAGTATTTCCGAGTGGACAACATGCCATTTTGGGGTGGGGCTTTAAATCTCCCATAATAAGGAAGAAAAAGTTAGCAAGTATGATGTAGTGTATGTCCCTTAGTCATTGGATAGTTTCATTTTTAAAGACAAGACCTTTCAATCAGTTCTTCCAAGTGAATGGCAAGGTTAGGAGGGTGGGAGAGAAGGAAAGGAGCCTGGTAGATGGAATAAGAAGCATTTCTATCAGTAAGAATTGAAATTAATATTTAATTTCTTCTTCACCTCACTTATTCACTTCCAGTTCACGCTTTATTATATAAGACCCTACCATTAATATAAATAAAAAAATCCCTAAATATGAAATCCGCCCAAAGCAAAAAAAATATATTACTCTCTTCATTATTTATTCCTCCCAGCCTTCCAAAAGCCATAACTTTATATATTTTTTTCCCGCTACACAATACATATGCGAAGATATTATTTTGCGGGACAAGGTTGTACTTCTTACGTTGTCATTTTAATCGTACCATAGAAATACTGGGGAAACCACAAACCATATTTTAAAGTTGGGGCAAAATGTGCAATAAAAATGTACTTGCGTCCAGTATTTGCTGATTTGTTTTTGTTGTGCAGCTTTCAATACAACGGAAAAATGATGTGTAATCTATGTCAACATGTTGTTAACGCATCCTGCAATACCAAACATGTAGTTCTTCCCGTTTATGTTTTTGGTGCCATAAACAAAAATTCCAAACCATTTTTCTATTCTTCGAATATATCCGCACTGTGGCGGTCTTCATTATCCTGCGACCTAATAACTTATTTGTAATAACACCGGCTTACGGACAACAAGTGCGCGGCAATTTATGCAGGCAGAAGTGTACTTTACATTTTATTGTTAGCAGATTTGGAATGGCTGCCTACATTTTGATCACTAATTATTCTCAACATTTATAGGACATGAAGTGACCAAAAACGCAATTTGTTGGCCGTTTGGATATTTTTTTTTTTTCTTCTAACGGCTACTGTGAGTTCAGCGTAAGGGAATAAATTGATGATACTATTTAGTAGATCCTACTTTATACGTAAAACAACCAAATATGAATGGGATTTAGTAACCCCGTTGTCCCATGCATAGAGAGCCCTCTCCTGACTCTTCAAAAGTCACGTGTTAACAACACACGATGCACGGACGTGGAGTGTGATTCAAGGGGGTGTTAGGGGGGCCAGAGAAGAAGATGTGTGAGGAGAGTCTGACAGGGGGACAAAAGATCCGCGATGGTCCGAGACGAGAGCGGTGTGAGATGAGCGGGTGCAGGTTCTCCACTGGAAGAAGGATAGTCGCTCTCTGAGTGTGTATTGGATCTATATAGGAGTGTGGTTTGCTATGCTAGTGAGCCGTCTCAAAGTGTTCGCGCGAGGAAGAGTTGTGTGATGTGGGAGCTTGATGAACTAGGGCTGTGTAGAGTTAACTGGCGGGGGGGGGTGCGTGAGCGCGGGAGCGGACAGGCGTTTGTAGTACAGGGGCCGGGACTACGCGAGGTTATTCGTAGGGCAGGGTTAGGAATGTTGGGGGCAGGTGAGGGTTCTGGGGGAGCTTTTAACAGTTTTTTCATGCAGGGTAATGCGACAAGGATTTGCTTGATTAAAAGGTTATTTATGTTTCACAATATCTGATAAGTACCTGTTACAGTTGGTGATCTGTTAGCGGCTGCTGTGGTGACAGTGTATTGTAAGTTGACAAATGGCGGCCATTATGAATAAATTAACGTGGAAGCTGCGGAGCAACACGTGCCCACGAATGAAAGGTGAGAACGCCGAGTATAAAGGAGCTCTGCGGTGTCAGTGACAGACCGTGTAAGGGCATGTCCTCATGGCCGTTTTTACAGAAGGTTTTTTAAGTTTTGAAAGCCGTCCCTGCATACCAGCGACAACATTACACGGACTTTCTATGGTAAATCCCGTCGCAGCAGGTCCGCACTTCACGATTTTACCCGCCGGGCTTTTTTTAGACTGACTGGCAGGTTTCGAAAAAGTTCTACCCATGTTCATTCTTACCGGCCAGGGATTTCTTCGGGCTGAACAAGAACATTTTAATAAAGCAAAAGGTGAGAGCTTTTCTCGCAAATCCGCAGAGAAAAGGCCGTCCCCGCCGCGGTCGTGTGCACGACCCAAAACAGAGCGAAATAACCACCGAACGGCCGGATAATTCCTAGGCGTATTTGCTCTGTGTCATTGGAAGCAGCACACTTGCAAAACAATGAACCAAGGTGTTCAAAAACACATGACTAAAAAAAACAGTTTAGAGACGTCATTGCATTGGAAGCTCTGAACAGACAAATATAACTGCACCTTTACTAAGGAGTGTATTGTCAATAAACAGGGCTTCAATTCTTAAGACAAGCAATCAGAAATTTGACCTCCAAAGGGCTACAGATGGCAGGTTGCCTTCGTCCAATGAGTGATGTTTTTTCCTGGCTTAATTGAATGGGTTGGTTTGTTAGCATGTCAGAGGAGATACATCAGAGAAACAACACCCGCAGCAAAAACACATTTCATTAAGAAACACCAGCTGCGGCTGTTTGGTGGTGGTGGTGGTAGCATTATGATCTAGGGAATCTTTTTGTGGCATTCTCTGGACCACACATCCATGTGGAAATCACTATTAATTCATTTGGGTATGAATCCATCCTTGTAGATCACCTACACGCAGATGTGCTGATTATCTTTTCTGGGGTGGATGGGATCTTCCAGCAAGACAATGTGACAGGTCACATGGTTAGAAGTACACAATCCAATATCAGTATGCAAACTAGTCACTAAAAAGAAACTATCCAAAAGTACATAGGACTTTTTGAAAAAGCATTTCCTGTGCTACTGTAGGGATACAAGAAAAATGTTAGATGTTCCTAGTTCACCATTTTTGATCAAAAAACTGCTTAATAACAGGCCACCTCCCAAACAGCAAGGGGACCTAAATACAGGTTGTAACCAAACTCTATGGGACGTTTCCTCACTTTTAGGGCCTGTTCAGATCTCCATACTTCAGGAAGTGAATGCTCCAGCTACGAAGTACACTGCAAGTTTATTTAAAAACCTGTGAATGTGGTTGGATGCAGAAAACCAACCAGGAGTCATGTACAACCCGCTCCATACACAAGCTAGAAAACAATATTTGGCTTTGGCACATCCAAAAACATTTTTTGAAAAAAAACGAGCTAGGTGCATCAGTGGTGCGGACTGTAATATACATAACAAATTCCAATATTCACATCGCACATTATCAACTAAAGATACTCAAAGGCACATAGGACTTTTGTAAAAATAGCACCTATTGCTCATTTTTCTTTCAAAAAAAAAGGTTTTGGATGTGCAAAGCCAAATATTGTTTACATGGCTAGAAATGTCTGACATTAGTTCGAAGGGCACGACCAAGCCTTTCAAGTACTATGCTGGCCCCATATTCCGAGAACATGACCCCAATAGAAACTATAGGAACCAGCTGATCAATATCTTTGCTCTATGGATCCATTCACACACCTTCCAGCAGCTGTGGGATGCAGTCAGCTCCAGATACCTGTGACAATCTACCAGGACCATATGGAATCACTCCCAGCCCATCAAGCTGCCGTCTGTGCTGCACACAGAAGTTACTCTGAAAATTAGCTGCTGGTCATTGGACTGTTACTTGACTGTTTATGCATAAAAACTGTAAAAATTTTGGTGTTTTAAAACTTTTGAGTAATAATGTATGTCTGTAAAAATAGTGAAAAAATAAAGGAGGCCAAATATTTTCCTACACAGATGCAAACACAATATGAATGAAGCCAGAGACGAGCTCTGCATTACCTTGACGACTGTTTGCTGTAACCTTTTCATGTTTTTGGTTTGAGGTTGATATAATTTCCCTTTGGAGTGAATAAGGCAGTTACAGGCATAGTTTACCTTTGGGATAACACTCCACTAATATACTTATCACGTGATAGACGGTGTGGAAAAACCACAGCCCCCAAAGCTCCAAAGCCGGGGAATCCTGACTAACCACCAGATGATGCATCTGGAACAATTCCTCCTGTGCCTTATTTATAGTCCCCAGTGTGCAATCAGGTACAATAATGCTCATCAACACCTCCAGTGCCATGGTCACAGACCCATTCTTTGAAAACTTAATTCTGTTATTAGTCATCAACGCTAAAAATAATCATTGCTTTTAATGAATGAATTGATGAGAAAAATAAGTTCAACGCAGAATTGTTTGCATGCAGCCTGTATGGTGGCAAATGGATGCCCACTATGGACTATGTTGCTGTAGACCCATAAGGTTCAAAAATTATAGGAGTATTCTCACCTAGAAAGCAATAGTAAGGAATAATTCTGGAAGAAAACTTTTTACATCTCTTCAAGAGGCATAAGTACATTATTGACCTATTGCGTTTTATCCAAAAATATAAACTATTGTTGGAGCAAATTATTTTTTCATAAAAATAGTTTCCTTTATTTAATATGTATTAAAAGTCCAAGGAAAGACAGTGACAAAATCCTGATGCTTACGTGTTTTTGTCATGATGCATGCCGCGTTCTCCGCCATGAACTGCGGCCGTGCTCATGTCTGCCTTCCTGAGGGCTGGCAATGCTAACCTCTCCCCACTCCTGCTCCACTCCGTCCTCCAGCTGCTGGTGGGCACACTCATACCCTCTCCCTATGGAGCGCATGCACCAGCTCTCTGAAAGTTTGAGTCCAAGCGACTGCAGATTTGATAATCACCGGCCGCGTGATCCTGTATTGCTCACTTCCCCTAAGTCCCCTGTCACTTATGGTGTGCTCTAGAGAGCAATTAGGGTATCTTCACACGGCGTTTTGGATCCGATTTTGATCCATATTAGATGCATGTTTCGAACCATGTTTTAGACCCCAAAACAGACCCAACCACACATTGAAAATGTGCAGTGTGATTTTCCCATTTTTCTGTCAATGTAAAAAAACACACAATGGGACGGTGAGACCGAGTAATCGCTCGATGCGCGTGTACTTGCATCTTTTCTGAAGCGTCTTTCTGAATCGTTTCAAAGAATTGACAATCAATCTTGATCCATTTGTGCAGCAGCGCCTTGTTTAACACTATAAGGGTCAATCCCGCTGTAGCCAAAATGCAGCAAACATGCACCTAACGTGTTGGATGCGTTTTGGATCCGATTGACGCATTGCATTTGGATGCGATTTTCGGATCCTAAATTGGTTCCAAAACACCGTGAGAATATACCCTTGATCCTTTGATAGTTTCTTCTGAGTATAGACCCTATTGCTTCGACTTTGAATTTGTTTTGCCCTACCAATCTGCCTTGACCTTTATTGCCTAACATGACAACAACCGCTGCCTGATCCCATAAACTTGTTTTCAGGAAGTGGAAATATCCTGAAAGGCGTTTACCTTCTACCAAGTGGCTAAACGCCCTTTTTCCGTTTCCTGAGGAACTAGTGGTCAAGTGGTTGGTTGTCTCCTCTGTCGTGCCCCAGTCTTGCAACTCTCTACAAGCAGTATCATTCCCCTGTTGGATGGGACTACTTGATACCTTTTGTAAATCCAATTTTGAGGCCTCAGGGGCAGCCTCGCAACCTGCCTTTGCTTCTGGGTCAGCAAAGGGTCAAACAGCTTCAGCAAAGGCTATCTTCTGGTGCCTCAATAAAAAAATTGTTGGAGCTCGTGTCCCACCTTTTGTATGCACCCAAGTTACTCTGTGAAGCCTTGCTGGAGTCAGCATTGTCTCCCCACAGACCACCTGCTAACTCGTTGGCCATCTGGTTCTTTCTTTGGCTAAAGTCCTGGGCAGCTGATTCAGCTTCCAAAAGGAGATAAAAGACTTTCTTGTCAATATCCTTGGGGGACACAGCACCATTGGTATATACCCTCGCCCTGGGAGGCTGACACTAGGCGGAAACCGAAAGTGTTGGCTTCGCCTAAATGGACTATATTCCTCCTACTGATGCCAGGCTACTCTGTTGTAGTCTAGTGTCCATAGGAGACAGACACTGCTCTGCAGGTCTGATGCATTTTTTTTACTTTAATTTTATTTCTTTATCCCTTTGCTTTTTCCCCCAACCAACCACCATGGGCCTTGGTCCCTCCTGTCGGTGGCTCCAGAATGGGCTTGGCTCCTCCCCCTTGAATTGGGTGACCTTTCCAGACTATCCCAGGCTATGGTCTTGGCCATAGAGCATCTGACGTCTCAACCTGCTGCCCAACCTAGCACCTCCCAGGGCTCTGTGAAACGCGTAAGAACATCCTGTATAAAAGGACCAGATTTTCCCTGTCCTCGACATCACCTAATCTCCCTCTGGACAGATATAGAGGCCTCCTTTCATGACCATTCAGCCTCTTTCGGGGACCCTTATAAGACCGGAATGAAGGAATGGCATATTCCGTTCAAGCCCTTATATGAGCTGTCAGGGATTCCCTCCACATTAAGGATGAATATACATCCCCTTTACAGAATGGGATTTCCTTTAAGCGCAGCAGACAGTAGCATTTGGTGTTTCCTACCCACAATGAGTTTGAAGAAAGAGAGTGGAAACATCCTGACGTTAAACATAAAAGCATCCTGACATATAAAAACATCCTGACGTTAAACATAAAAGCATCCTGACATATAAAAACATCCTGACGTTAAACATAAAAGCACTGCATATTGTATCCTTCTATTGGACAGGCTGGATAAGAAATGCGTTGCTTTTAGGTTTATTTTATGCAAAATGCAATGAAACCTTTTTTGTCTTATCACTAACGCAAGGTCAGTGCTTGTTTTACTGTGGAATTTTATATAGAGCACTTGACGTGTGGATCCACTATTTTGAGTAATTTCTACACACTTGTCTGTTTTTTTTGCCTCCTACTTATAATTCTGCAAGTATGTTTAGGAACACTGTGGTTCAGGCTCTTCACTGGAAGCCGTACTTGCTTTTTGTTAAGAGGAGTATATGTCATACAGGCTCCTCTGTTCTCCAAGACGATCTAGCTGTCCTTACCTTGCACTCTGCCTCATTACTCACTTCCTTGGAGGAGTAATTGTGTATTTGCGTTTTTTTCTCATTTGTTCTACAACTTGTTTTAGGTTTCTAGTTTTTTCTCTTACTCTCCCATGGAAAGAATAATCATATGGAAAGCTCCCTCTATTCTAAGAGATATAAACGGTTGTTTATCTTATATTAACAATATCTTGTTGTAAACATTAATGTCACATTGCATTGAAATAGGAGTGTGTGTTACTCTCTCCTGCCAAACAGGTTTCTGCCATGGTGATTCAGTCTTTTCTGCTCCACTCTCCTTTTTCCTTGAGGGCAATAACATGCCCCTGCAGATTCCCCTTCTTCGCCACATGGCTCTTGCTTTTTACTTTTTAGCTAGACATTGTAACAGTCTGGTAGTGGATCCTCTGGACCACCGCAGGTGATGGTGGAAGCACACACCAGGGAGCGGAGTCTAAGTAGGTCCCGGTATTCACCAGAGCCCACCGCAAAGCGGGATGGACTTGCTGCGATGGGAGTCTACCAGGTCGCTTCCTCTGGCGGGGCTTGCCTGCGTTGGTGGCCAAGGGTAGGTGCAGTACAGATTAGTCAGGCTCGTAGTCGGGGACAGGCAGAAGGTCAGGACAGGCGGCTCTGGTTCGTAGACGTGGGCTAGCAAAGGGTCTGGGCTGGCGGCAAGGTTCGTGGTCGGTAAACGTAAGCTGGCGGTTCGGTACACGGTAGACAAGACTAGACAAGACTTTTGGAACGCTTTCTCTTGAGGCAGTGAGCACTAAGGATTCGGCAAGGCTGCCAGGAAGAGGCCGGACTTAAATGGGAGCAGTGCCCGGCAATGACCAATTACCGGCGCACTGTCCCTTTAAATTTCAAACTGCCGGCACGCGTGCCATAGGGGCGGAGCCACGCGCCGCGGGACGGAGACAGGCTGAGCAGGAGCGTGGCCGGGTAAGTGACCGCCGGCGGGGACAGGGGGGTGAGCGGACCTCGGACCCGACGTGCGGGATGGGGCTCCGCTAGGTGTCGGAGCACGGATGCGCCTGTGACCCCGGACAGGTCGCAGGGGCATCCGTGACAGACATTGGTATTAATAGCTCCCAGTAGATTTATATCAGGCTACATCCATTTGTTCTTCTATCACTGCTTGGTAGTTCTTTTTTTTCCCATCTGCTCTTATTGAGCCGAATTATATATAGGGCGACATGTGTGATTTTTGGTGCCCAGACGCCAGTTTTATTGCGCCTAAAAGTAGCATAGAATGCTCCTGAATCTATGAACCTGTTTCTAACTACAAAGCAAACACTTCTGGCTCAGGTAAACCACTTTTAAAGTGCTCTACCTGTTCCAGCCTTAATGTGACTGGATTTGCTGTACTGTAGCTATAAATCTATAGCTTCGTATGGTTGTAATGCAACAGCGCCTCCAGCACTCCCCCAATCAGCATGCCGTAGGCGCTCTGGAATGCGTCTGATTTTGGAGTGCAGCATTTTAAAAATGTAGTGAACGGGGCTGCACTAGAGCTCGGGCTGACAATACGCTCGACTCCTGGCTTCGCCCCCTTCATACATGTGCCCCTGAGTCTTTGCATCCGGAGGGGCAACTTTCTCGGTCCGGACCAAGTTGCCCATGCGTCGTAATGAGTTGTGACAAGGCCCCCCTCTCTGACAGAACATTCCTCTCCCACACTATAGTGCCATTCCCATCCCTGTGAAGTTGGCACCATCAGCCTTGCTTATGATAAGGTCTTATTGCAGGGGATGTTTTCAATTTTCTATGGTTTCTACTTGCTTAGCAGACGGCTGTCATGATCTTTCCCACCTCTGCAGCCCAAGAAACTTTCTAAATCCTGGTCTCTTTTCCTTCTTCATCTAACTTACTCTGATGAATTTTGGGGGAGTGACACTGCCCAAGTAGGCATTCACCTGCTCTGAATGTTTGCCCAATGCACTCAAGCTCCCATTTCGCAGATTTCCTTTAAGGGCTAATCTTGCCCTGGGACAAACAATTCCTACTCAGGATTTGCCAGGCCATTGACCTTAGACATTACAGGTGACTACTAATGGGGCTTATCTGCACCAAAAAGGGGTCAGTTTTTTTAGCCATACCCCTTTTTGTGCCCACACTTCTACCTAGGAGTCTGTGTTCACAGGTCACACATCAGATTTTGTCCTGTCGTCGTTTAGATCCTCTTGGTTCTGACAGGCTTGCTATATTCAGTAGACTTGGTCCAGTCTTCTTTCCTTGAGAATTATTGTCCTTGTTTTCCCACCACTCCCTAAATCTTGAGCATTGTGGCGTGGTCCTCATAGGTACTGGTGGTTGTTATAGCAGCACTCTGGTACAGGTTATCCTGATCATGTAGCTCTTGGACAGAATTCTCTTCCTTCTGTATCCTGGGGCATTTCCCATGAATTCCTCCACCTGGTGTGTTTACCCTACTCTTGCTGTTATTCTTGTTCTCTTCAGGTAGTGATGCAATCTCTGGTAACATCTCTCCAGCATTGTCATACCTTTCTTTGATTCCCCCTTCAGGCAGTATATTTTGATCTCTTTTGTTGTCCTATACTCCTCTGTTAGACCACTATTTTCCCTATTACTCTTCAGTCTACTGGACTCCTATTCCTGGTTAGTCCCACATTCACATTGTGGTCACACCCCATAAGAACTTAAAGCGACATGTCCAAAAATTGACGGTGCCATGCCAGAAAGTCCGATCCTCTCAAAAATCTGGTGACTGGTGTCTTAATGCACCTAAAAAGGCGAATTGCGCCTAAAGAGATGGGTTTTCAGGTTGTTTTTGAAACTGGTGAAAGTAATGGGGTAATGAGTTCCAGAGAATGGGTGAAGCATGAGTGAAGTTTTGGAGACGGTTATGTAAAGAGCTGATGAGAGAAGAGCAGAGAAGAAGGTCCTGTGAGGATCGGAGATAGCAAGAGGGGAAGTATCTGGAGATTAGAGCAGAGATGTATGGTGGGGAGAAGTTATGGAGAGCTTTGTAGGTCATGGTTAGTAACTTGAAATGGATTCGCTGGGCAATGGGTGGCCAGTGAAGGGATTGACAGAGGAGAGAGGCAGAGGAGTAGCGAAGAGAGAGGTGGATGAGACGGACAGCAGAATTGAGGATGGTTTGGTGTTGGATGGGAGGCCACAGAGAACAGTGTTACAGTAGTCTAGACGAGAGATGACAAGGGCATGGACTAATGTTTTTGTAGTGTCAAAGTTGAGGAATGGACGGATGCGTGAGATATTTTTCAGGTGGAGACGGCAGGCAGAGGTGAGGGTTTGGATGTGTGAAAGACAGAGAGGAGTCAAAGGTTATCCCAAGGCAGCGGACTTGCGGAGCTGGTGAGAGAGTGTAGCCATTGACAGTAATAGAGAGATCAGGTGGAGGGATGGAGTGGGACGGTGGAAAGATGATGCATTCGGTTTTCTCCACATTTAGTTTTAGGAGGTGGGAGGAGAAGGAGGTTTGGGACGATAGACAGTCTGGGATCTGGGCGAGAAGAGAGTTAATATCAGGACCAGAGATGTAAAGTTGGGTGTCGTCTGCAGACAGGTGGTTTTGAAAGCCGTGTGAAGCTATGAGTTGACCCAGGCCAGGAGTATAGGTAGAGAAGAGTAGTGGGCCCAGGACTGACCCCTGGGGGACACCAACAGAGAGAGGGCGAGAGGAGGAGGTGGTGCAAGAGTGAGAGACACTGAAAGTCCAATCAGAGAGGTATGAGGAGATCCAGAAAAGGGCCAAGTCCATAATGCTGAGGAAGGAGAGGATTTGTAGCAGGAGGGAATGGTCAACAGTGTCAAAAGCAGAGGACAGGTCTAAGAGGAGAAGCACAGAGTAGTGGCGTGAGGCTTTAGGTCATTGGTGACTTTGGTTAGTGCGGTTTCAGTAGAGTCGGAAGCCAGATTGGAGTGGGTCAAGGAGAGAGTTGAAGGAGAGGTGAGAGGATAGTTGAAGGTAGATGTGCTGCTCAAGGAGTTTGGATGCAAAATGAAGCAGTGAGATGGGGCGATAGTTGGACAGTGAGGAGGGGTCGAGAGATGGTTTCTTAATGATGGATGTGATGGTGGCGTGTTTAAATGAGGAAGGGAAGATGCCAAAGGTTAATGATAGATTGAATAGGTGGTTGAGGGCTGGGAAGATAAGAGTGCTGAGGTCAGGGATGAGGTAGGTTGGCAGTGGGTCAAAGTTACAGGTAGTGATGTTGGATTTGGACATTAGAGAGGAAAGGTTGTCATGAGTAACAGTGGGAAAGCAGGTTATAGAAGTGCACCCTGGGGACTGTGTCAGGGTAGGGGCACGAAATGAGTGGCAAAGTCGTCTGCTGATAGGAGAGATGGGGGAGGAGGTGCTGGGGGACGAAGGAGAGAGTTGAAGGTGTTGAATAAATGTCTGGGGTTGTGAGATAGGAAGGATATGACAGTGGTGAAGTAATCCTGTTTGTCGGTGGTGAGTGCAGACTTAAATGCGTGTAGTGATTGTTTGTATGAGGTGAAGTCATCGGGGGAGTGGGTTTTCTTCCAGTGGCGTTCAGCAATTCTGGAAGCTTGTCTCAGCTGTTTGGTGGAGGCTGTGTGCCAGGGTTGTCTGTTGATTTTGCGGGTTCTGTTGTGTGTGAGAGGAGCGACTGAGTCGAGGGTGGTGGTGATTGTGTTGTTGTAGAAATCAGTGCCTGCGTCTGGGGGTTCGAGTGAGGATATGGTAGAAAGAGGTGCAAAAGAGTCAGAGAGTGCGAGGGTTGAGGTTTTGTAGGTTTCTGCTGTGGTGTACTAGATGTAAAACAGGAGGAGCAGGTAGAGTGGAGATGGTGGAGAAGGTAAGCAGGTTGTGGTCAGATATTGGGTGGGGGGAGTTCGAGATGTCAGATAGGGGCAGAGGCGAGTGAAGATGAAGTCCAGTGTGTGTCCATCTTTGTGAGTGGCTCCAGAGGTCCACTGGGAGAGTTCGAAGGAAGAGCAGACTGAAATGAGTTTGTTGGCAGCAGAGTGAGGTGCACCAATGGGGATGTTAAAATCTCCCATGACAATAGTGGGGATGTCAGTGGAGAGAAAGTGGAGAAGCCAGGAAGCATAGTGGTCAAGGAGCTATGTGATGTATCTACTCTGCAAACCCACTTCAAAGCTCCTTAACGTATATCGTAAGTCGTGAAAGGATTATATTGTTTGTAAAACTCTCCCATTTATTATCTGTTCTGTGATTGTTAAGACTCTGTCCCAGTTAATGTGGTTAAGGCCTCTCTTAAGCAGATTAAAATGAGCCTTGCTGTAATTTAATGTTTTTTGTGCCGCCTCAACAAAAAACTCTATTGAAGGATAAGTGGAAATTTATTATATTGAGGTCACGATACTAAGCTCTGTAAAGTAATCAACACAATAGAAGATAATGTTCTCTTACAAAGGGATCTGGATAAGTTGGAGACCTGAGCAGAGAAGTGTCAGATGAGGTTTAACACAGATAAATGCAAGGTTATGCACATGGGGAGGAAAAATTCATTACATGACTAAATGTTAAATGGAAAAACGCTGAGTAAAAATGACTGGAGAAGGACTTGGGAATCCTGGTCGACAGTAAACTTAATTATAGCAGCCAGTGTCAGGCAGCAGCTGCCCAGGCAAATAGGATCGTGGGGTGTATTAAAAAGGGCATAGAAGCACATGATGAGAACATTATTCACCCATTATACAAGTCACTGGTTAGACCACACATGGAATATTGTGTACAGTTTTGGGCACCAGTGCACAGGAAAGACATTGTAGAGCTTGAACAGGTACAAAGGCGGGCAACAAAAATAATAAAAGGTCTTTTCTGCAATACCCAGAAGGATTCGCAAGGTTAGGGTTATTTAGTTTAGAGAAAAGACGGCTTCAGGGAGACATAATAAATATGTTTAAATGCATCAAAGGTCAATATAGAGATCTCTCCCAAGATTTATTTATACCCAGGACTGTATCTAGAACAAGGGGAACATTTATTTGCCCGTGGAATACATCTTTCAAGGGGTTCTGTTATATATTAGGGCCTATTGCAAGATCCTAATAGAATCTTATTGTTATTACCCCCCATTTATATCTACGCACAATGACATGTTCATTTTCTGAATCTATATCTTCCCGCAGTGTTAGCTTTAGACAGGATTTTACATGAAGACATATCCCTCCCCCCTCCCAATTTTCGCTAACATCCATACATATCTCTATTATCTCCTCTATTTCATATTTTTCTTCAGAGTTTATTAATTGTAGTTAATTAATTTTATTGATTAGACTCCTTTTGTACTATTACAACCCTTTCCTCCACTCCATCCCCTGATTTATTACTAATTCCCAGTTCTCTTTCTTAACTATCTTGCATGCTATATTTCTCATCAATTTCATTGAGGGACAAAGATTGATCTTGGGTACAGGTCCTTGCTCTAGGAGGCAGGCACTAGGCGGAAAACAAACTTTATCCCTTCTGCTGATTATTCATTTTTAGCCTAGTGTCTGTAGAAGGCAGATGCTGCTTCTGCTTATTTAATTTTAGTTTTATTTCTTTCCTTTTCAGGAAGTGATTAAGTTTTCTGTCACCTGTTAGGGGGTCGTTAACGTGGCCACACATGATCCCCCATGTGGGCATCAGGAAACAAGACAGTTGTTTAGCTGTCTGCCCTTTCCTTATGCGGCGGTCACCCGTCCCCACTACCGCCTCCACAATTTCTACTTGGATTCCGGTAACCCAACCTGAGGGTGTGGGATACCAAAGGGGTGATTCTGTGTAGGGACCCCAACTTTCCCTGTTTAGGAGCAGTTTGGGGATGGCCATAGAACATCTGCTGTCTCTGCTTGCTGCCCAACCTAGCACCTCCTGGGCCCTGTGCTTGGTGCATCCTGTACAGTAAGAGGGCTAGAATTCGCTCATCCTATGTGTCACTGGATCTCTCTCAAGACGGATCGCAGGTGGATATAGAGGCCCCAGTCCTGGACACCTGGGGACCCTTTGTCTGAGTGTTATTCTCGTGCCTGCATCAGCTAGAGTATCTAGGTGCCATTTGTTTATTTTTTTGTTTTTGGCATGCCCTACCTGTCCTGCTCAAGCTCTAACTTGTCTGTCCCACATATGTGTTTTGCTAGGTCATTGCTTTCCCTCACCTGGTCTGCACGGGGTTAAGTGCCCCACCCGCTTGCTAGAGACCAGGTGTAGTGTGGGGCTTCATGGGTAATGGCAGCTCTGTGTCCACCTGGAGCAACATAGATTGTGGTCTATCCCATGGGAGGGCCCAGTGCACCTACCTGTTGATTGTTTTTAGTTAGAGCTCTTTTAGAGGAGGTACTGGTATTATTATCCTGGAGTTGTCTCTTGGTTGGATGCAGAGAGGTCAGGTACTTAGTGTGGGATCGTAGGGAGTCTCACTTAAAGTGGTTTACTTGCCGATGAACAGGCGTTACCCTTGGTCTGCTGTTACATTATAGGTAGCATAAGTATGTGGGGTGATTTCTGTGTTTAATAGATGTGCGGTTCTGTATTTGCTGTACACAGTGTGGCCTAAAGCTCCTGCTTTATATATTCTGTATAAGATCTTTTGGAATTAAGGGAATATACTTTTTATAGAGCTTGAGCTAGAGGCTGGGGACAGGCAATAATAGCTTGTGGACACTGCTACACATTTTTTTGCTTGCTTCTTTTTTAGGTCCTCCAATGCCCTGATGACAGTAACATTTTTTGTATCCTTTCATAGCTTTATCTTAAAAAAATGAAATTAAAAAAAAAAGAAAAATACATATGAAAATCTAACCTTACACCAGCTGACCGCCTTATGTAGGCAGGGCTGTATTTGCCACTAGGTACTGTAGGTCAGGTGCCTAAGGTAGCAGTGTTTCAGTGGACACCACTTGCACTTTAACAAGTTTTTTTCTTGGTTTTTGATACTGCTGTTTGTAGCCCTTATTTGCAGCCTTTGAAACATCCACCTACTCATCCATGTCGTAGTAGCTGCTATGTATAAAAAGCAAAAGGCAGCTACAAAACCTTCCCCCTTTTCACTCATTTATGTGCACAATGTGCTATTATATTATATATTACATGAACAAAATGACAGACATAAACAAAGTGCTGTGTAAGCTTGAAGAGCCCAGATATTATTTGTCTGCCTTATCTTGTACCATGAAGGCCAGCTCCAGAGTTTGAGATAAGGTATCCAAAATACCAGACAAGATAATAACAAGCTTTATCCAAAAGCATACATTAAATGAAGATAAGTATGCAAGCTAGTGAAATAAATCACACCTTGCGCCAGAGGAATGCGGACTTGTGTAATCATAGTTTCAGATACAAAATGGAGAATATAATATTCCTCAGATAACCATTAATTTTACTAGCACTACAAATCTAAAATCTGTGTATCTTTTGATCACCACAATCTGGGTATGTACCCTTAATAGTGTGTATTAACTTACTGCCTAGGACGGCAAGGACTGTAAATACAGTCCCATATATATGATCATTCTGGTCCTGCCCTCAGCCCTGCTCTGTGTGTGCCGGACACCATCTAATATCACTGACTCACAGGTCCTTGACAATTACAATTATATATTGATAAAAACTTGTAACTAGCTGCCATCCTCCTTCCCTGACTATTTCACTCTCCCTCTTGTCCTAAAGACTACAACACTTTCTCCCATCGGCCCATGGGGCTCTGATCAAACTCAATGTATGGTGCCCTTAATTGCTTCATGGCAGCTCTGTACAGTGTTTTATAGATCAGTAGTTCTGGATTTTCTGTACACAGTGCGTTACTGAGATTCTGCCTCATATATCTTGTGCTGAACGGAGTACAATTTTTGATTCTCCAATAATCACGCGAGAAGCTTTATGGCGGCGGACCATAAGTCTTCATAGATATTAAGAATCTTCATAAGAACTTGTAATTTAGACATGACTGAAGGGACCACACATTTCGTGTATGTATGCACTTCATGGGGCTCACCAATCTATGAACACAAAACACTATTATGTCTACATAAACAGTTCTTCTAAAGATTCTTTATACTTATGCATATTGATGATTCAGTGACATTGGGCTTCACTTGTGGTATTTTGGATCTACTGTAAAAATTTTAGTCCATTCAGTCCCAGTGTTTGGATATTCTCTTCTCCGATGCAGCAGTGGTGACAGCATGCAGAACGGCAGCGGGGTCATTAAATGCCAAAGTTTGTTCCTTTATACAACCCCCTAAGTGAGTTCATCAGATATTTAGTTACCATTTTTTGGTTTGGGTTTAAGATTAAACACCAAGAAGTCCTGTAAGGGCCGGGGCATTGGGTCCTCTGGACCCTTTGCAAAGAAAGGGGTAAGCCACGCCAGGAAGCGGAATCTACCAGGTTGCTACCCCTGACGTGACTTGCTTGCGGTGGCAGCCAAGGGTGAGCGTGGTACAAAATCGTGAGCGTAGGCGTAGTCGGGGACAGGCGGCAAGGTCAGGGCAGGCGGCAAAGGTTCAGAGTCGAGAAACGTGGGCAGAGGTCAGAAAACACGGCAAGACAGTAAACATTCAGAAACGCTTTCTCTAAGGCTCGGAAGCAACAAAGATCCAGCAGGGAAGTGACGTGGACCCATACATTATATAGGGTCAGCAGCCGGCAATTTTCCAAATACCGGCGCGCTGTCCCTTTAAATTCACATGAACGCGCACGTGCTAGGGGGCGCGTGTGCGCATTCCAGCCGGCAGGGGTAGAGCGCAGGACATGAGCGTGGTCAGGTAAGCGGATGGGACGGAGCGCCTGCAACCCGCAGGACGGGACGCATCGCCACCCGTTATAGTGCCCCCCCTTAGACCTTCCCTCCTTTTTAGCCTGAAGGAACCTGCAGATGAGATCGTGATTCAAGATATTCGATTCTAGCTCCCAGGATCTATCCTCGGTTCCGGAGCCCTTCCAATCCACGAAGAAGAAATGCTTCCCTCTGACCGTCTTCATGGCCAGGATGTCTTTTACTTCAAAGATGTCAGCAGAATCAACTACCGGGGGAGGCGATATAGTCTTCTGAGAGAACCGGTTCAGGACCAGAGGCTTGAGGAGGGAGACATGGAAAGAGTTTTGGATCCGGAGCGATGGAGGTAAGCAGAGTTTGTACGTCACTGGGTTAAGCTGCCGGAGCACCTTGAAGGGTCCCAGGAAGCAGGGACCCAACTTGTAACTGGGAATCTTCAGATGTACGTACTTTGAAGAAAGCCAGACCCTATCCCCTAGGAGGAATGTCGGAGCAGGTCTTCTCCTCTTGTCTGCCTTAGACTTCATACGAGCAGAGGCCTGAAGTAGGGAACGTCGAGTCTCTTGCCTTGATATCCCAAACTCGGTCATTCACAGCGGGCACCTCCAAACCTGTGGGCAGTAGAAAGGGAGGTCGCGGGTGGCGGCCATAGACTACAAAAACCAACATCTCGGGTTCGCGTTCTTTCTGGTGAGGGCCACAATGGGAATCACCAAGGTGGAGAAGTGGGGAATGAATTGTCGGTAATAATTGGCGAAGTCCAGAAAGGGCTGTATTGCCTGAAGGCTGACAGGACGGGGCCAATGCAGAACCGCAGAGAGTTTTGCTGGTTCCATCTGCAGACCCTTAGTCGAGACTATATACCCCAGGAAAGGTAAGCTGGTCTGATGGAATAAACATTTCTCCAGCTTGGCGTACAGTCGGTTTTTGCGCAGACCATCTCAGAACCTGGCGCACTTGTGTCTGATGGGTCTGGAGATCGGGGAAGAAGATCAGGATGTCATCCAGATACACTATGACACAGGTGTACAATAGATCCCTGAAGACATCATTGACGAATTCCTGGAACACACCTGGAGCGTTGCATAGCCCAAAGGGCATCACGAGATATTCGAAATGTCCATCTCGGGTATTAAAAGCTGTTTTCCACTCGTCCCCTTCTCGAATTCTGATGAGGTTATAGGCTCCTCGCAGGTCCAATTTGGAGAACACCTTAGCCCCCTGAGACGATCGAAAAGCTCCGAGATCCGGGTTAGAGGGTAGCGATTTTTTTTTTTATTTAGACCTCTGTAGTCAATACACGGACGGAGGGAACCATCTTTTTTCTGCATGAAGAAAAACCCGGCTCCGGCTGGGGAAGAAGATTTACTAATAAATCCTTTCTGCAAGTTTTCTTGTACATAGGCCGACATGACTTGAGTCTCTTGCACCAACAGCGGATAGACCCTCCTCCGGGAGGGACTGGTCCCAGGGAGGAGGTCAATTGGGCAGTCATAAGGCCGATGTGGCGGCAGCGTCTCAGCCTGCTTCTCAGAGAATACATCCCCAAAATCCTGGTACTCCACTGGCAGGCCTGGCAGAGGCTTGGCGGGCGACTGTGGAGAAGTGGTAGGCACTGGGCGTGGTGCTTCCAAACAGAGTTTCTTGCATTCCGGTCCCCAACGCAGGACCTCGCCTGTCTTCCAGTCAAGCGTAGGGGCGTGACGTTGCAGCCAAGGAAGCCCCAAAAGAATCGCCGAGGAAGCACAAGGCGGGCCCGATCCACCTGCATGGGTTCCGCATCGGAGGCTTGAGGAGGCGGCAATGGAGAACGCTGGAATACCGAAGCCAGGCAAAGCAGCCAACGGGGGCGTGCAGAGTCTCTGTTTTGGCGGAGCTCTTCCTGCCTTTCAGCGAACCTTACATCGATGCGGGTGGCCAGGTGGATTAATTCGCTCAGGGAGGACAGGAGGTCTCTTGCTGCCAAAGCGTCTTTTACCCTGCTGGACAGACCCTTTTTGAAAGGCAAAGAGCGGCGTCATTCCAAGTTAGCTCTGAAGCCAGGGTATGAAATTGAACCGCATAGTCTCCCACGGAAGAGTCACCCTGTCGAAGCGCGGTTTCTGCAGAGGATGCACACGGCGGCTCCTCGAAGACGGTGCGGAATTCGTTGAGGAAGGTCTGTAGATCCGCGGTCACAGGGTCATTCCTGTCCCAGAGGGGGGTCGGCCAAGCCAGAACCTTCCCGGATAGCACTCACCCCGAAGGCCACTTTAGACCTCTCCGAGGGGAACTGATCCGCCATCAGTTCCACGTGCATAGAGCACTGGGTAATAAAACCCCTACAAAGCTTGGGGTCCCCGTCAAATTTGGAGGGCAAAGAAAGCCGAAGCTTGGGTCCCACGGTGGCCAAAGGAACAATGGGTGTAGACGGAGCCACCGACGGTGGCGGAGACTGTTGCTGGGATGCAAGGAGCTGACGCATCATGGAGGAGAGCTGGCCCAATTGCTGTGCCTGTTGTGCGATTTGCTGCGATTGTTGGGCAACAATAGTCGTAAGATCCGCGATGCTTGGCAGGGGCACCTTGGCGGGATCCATGGCTGGATCTTACTGTAACGGCTGGGACAGTGGATCCTCTGGACCTCCGCAAGCGATGGTGTAAGCCACGCCAGGAAGCGGAATCTAAGTAGGTCCCGGTTTTCATCAGAGCCCGCCGCAAAGCGGGATGGACTTGCTGCGGCGGGAGTCTACCAGGTCGCTCCACCTGACGTGACTTGCTTGCGGTGGCAGCCAAGGGTGAGCGTGGTACAAAATCGTGAGGCGTAGGCGTAGTTAGGGACAGTCGGCAAGGTCAGGGCAGGCAGCAAAGGTTCAGAGTTGAGAAACGTAGGCAGAGGTCAGAAAACACGGCAAGACAGTAAACACTCAGGAACGCTTTCTCTAAGGCGCGGAAGCAACAAAGATCCAGCAGGGAAGTGACGTGGACCCATACATTATATAGGGTCAGCGCCCGGCAATTATCCAATTACTGGCGCGCTGTCCCTTTAAATTCACATGAACATAGCATGGTCAGCGGCGCCACCCGTCCCCGCCGGGTGCCGGGAGAGAGGAACACGAGTGCACCCGCGACCCGCAGGACAGGACGCGGCGCCACCCGTTACAGCGCCTAATATTTCTCTCCCCTTCTTGGATTTATGCATAGAACATACAGTGAACAAGTGAACTACTGATCCTTTGGAATAAGGGAGACCAGTGGCCAAATGTTTTCTGTATGGAATATAAGTTTACAGCTTGAGCCAGGTGATGGGGACAGGCAGTAATAGCTTGTGGAGGATGCTGCAACAGATTATTTAGCAGGCTCCTTTTCAGATCCTCCATTGCCCCATTTCAGTGATGTAAGCCACTATTACTTATAAGTCCAGATTCACACGTGCAGTTTTTGATCCATTTTTTATGTAGATTTAGCTAAAGTCAGGGGTAGATTATAAAGGATCGAGAAGTATTTTGTAATTGCTCCCACTTTTTTGTTAAAATTAAATTAAAAGGCCCCAAAGCCATGACTGCTTCATACATGACCGTCCTGCCCTCAACCCTGCTCTGTGCTGGAGAGCATGTAGCTGTCAGGGAGTGTGAGCTGGACACCACCGAGTATCTCTGACTCACAGCCCCTTTTATAATTCTCCATTGGGCAGTTACTGGATGTAGTGGTGACAGGCTCACTGATACATGTGTAGATGCTGCCTCAACACAGAAGTATAACACCCCAGTGGAATAACATCACAATCTATTGGTCCTTACTCAGAGGCCTACTGTTACATTGTAATCTGTTTTGCCAGAAATGTTATAAAATAGCAAGATAACTTTTAAGGTTATATTTATCAAAAATTATCAAATCTGTTTTATTCTTGGCAGGTGACTGTACCAGGGGCTCAAAAGCATCTAGTATATCATCGGGTTATAAAGCAGGCAATGGTGGTATCACACAAGATACATATGAAGGGCATGCTATTTATCCAGACATACACTCAGTCCTTCCCTCCAAAGATCAGTCATCTGATTCTTGTAAGCAGGTCCTATGTTCTGATTCACCACAGACTGTTGAACAAAATGAAATTCACAGAGGGGGTGTTGAACATCAACAATATCACACAGGAGAGAAGACATTTTCATGTTCAGAATGTGGCAAGTGTTTTACTTATAAATCATGTCTTGATAAACATGAAAGAACTCACACAGGAGAGAAGCCATTTTCCTGTTCAGAATGTAGCAAATGTTTTACTGTGAAATCAAATCTTGAGAAACATGAAAGAACTCACACAGGAGAGAAACCATTTTCATGTTCAGAATGTAGAAAATGTTTTGCTCAGAAATCATGTCTTGTTAAACATGAAAGAACTCACACAGGAGAAAGGCCATTTTCATGTTCAGAATGTGGAAAATGTTTTACTGTGAAATCACATCTTGATTACCATGAAAGAACTCACACAGGAGAGAAGCCATTTTCATGTTCAGAATGTGGCAAATGTTTTGCTGTGAAATCAAATCTTGATAAACATGAAAGAACTCACACAGGAGAGAGGCCATTTCTGTTCAAATGTGGCAAATGTTTTATTGTGAAATCAAATCTTGAGATCCATGAAAGAACTCACACAGGAGAGAAACCATTTTCATGTTCAGAATGTGGCAAATGTTTTGCTGTGAAATCAAATCTTGATAAACATGAAAGAACTCACATAGGAGAAAGGCCATTTTCATGTTCAGAATGTGGAAATTTTTTTACTGTGAAATCACATCTTGATTACATGAAAGAACTCACACAGGAGAGAAGCCATTTTCATGTTCAGAATGTGGCAAATGTTTTGCTGTGAAATCAAATCTTGATAAACATGAAAGAACTCACATAGGAGAGAGGCCATTTTCATGTTCAAAATGTGGAAAATGTTTTACTGTGAAATCAAATTTTGAGAAACATGAAAGAACTCACACAGGAGAGAAACCATTTTCATGTTCAGAATGTGGCAAATGTTTTGCTCTGAAATCAAGTCTTATGAAACATAGAAGAATTCACACAGGAGAGAAGCCATTTTCATGTTCAGAATGTGGCAGATGTTTTACTGGGAAATCAAATCTTGATAAATACCAAAGAACTCACACAGGAGAGAAACCATTTTCATGTTCAGAATGTGGTAAATGTTTTACTCAGAAATCAAGTCTTGATAAACATGAAAGAACTCACGTAGGAGAATATTCTGTTATGACCATATGAATCTGATGTTACTTCAACTCCATGGCAAGTGCCATAAAACAGTAATATGAAAAATATTGAAGGGATTTTTTTTTTTTTTTACAATAGTTATATACACTATGGGGGGATAGAAATAGAACCAGACCTTTAATAAGCCGCCTGTGGAAGCATGGCGCCTGTTTGTACAATCTAGTAAAAAGCTTATGAGGGCGGCCATCTTGACATTAGCAGTTTTGTGCCCTGTGTCCATATAGACAATACCCCCTGATGCCGGGCTTGTGTGCACTGCAGTCAAATCTTCCTATGAGGAGCAGGGTCACAGCTCATAGTCTTCTAGTGGTTATCACTGAGCCTGTGTTTTTAATCCCATGATAATTCAGACAGTGCTAACTATAAGCTGTATCTAAGCTTAACATATGTAATATTGTGTTGCTGAGACAATATAGCTAATTCATGAGTTATACAGATAATTATTAACTCTCTGTTATATTTTTAACCTATCATGTTTGATTTTGTATTAATAAGTCAATGTATCTCGGCCGATGACACCTCCTCCAGACCTCTGACATATGTGGGGGTGCCGTCTGTATATTATCAAAGATGACTCCAATTCCATCTATTTAACCACCTAGATGCTGCTGTCGACATGACTGTGGCCTCTAAGCTGTTAATCACACATTGCAATTTTCCACGCATCTTCTTTGGATGAAACGGCAGTGGCCAGATGTTAAGTGTAAGTTAATAAAGAAATATGACGCACAACAGATGTTGTTTTAATTTGTAGTGGTTTTTTTTTTTCTTGTATCTTATTTGGTCGGGGGTCAATTCTTTCACAATGCGCCATAATGTAGATTGTGACATTTTTCTGACAATTTATTCCTAAAGACCATTGCTTTATTTTTTTTGTTTGGGTGCCTGCTAGTTGTGTTCTGATGAGTTTCTTCTGCCATTTTTCCACACTACAGATCAAGCGATGGGAACAATACACTAGAAAAAAAATTAGTAAAAATGTATGTACCTATAGACATTATTTAGCAAACATTGCATAAAGCACTAAAAAAAAGCGCTTGTAGATTTTACGTGATTTTTTTTTGCTCCAAAAAATGGCAAACAAGATAAGTGTGAACAAGTGTTAGACATAGTCTCTGGTGCAGTGTAATAGAAATGTGGTATCAGTTTTTTGCGATGTAGTTTATCAGTCATGCTCCTTAGTGGACACTTTCCTCTCTCCATCTCATAAATATTTTTTGGGGCTCTCAGTACATTGTAGGGTCCAATTATAAAATAGGACTAATCCTGCAATAAAACAAACAATGTCCGGCTACTTTTCTGTAAATCCATTCTGAGACTTATTGTTCTACTACACCAAGAAGGATATCTTCCCTAGAGCTGTCTGTAGTAGCGTGGATGAACCTGCCCACTATATATGTACACACTAGCTTGCTAATCGGGTAACTGAGCTGCTGTCACACCTCTTAAGGGGTAAATTAATCTTGCATAGAAATGGCCGAACTTTTTTTGTACAGAATATACTTTTTATAGAGCGTGAGCTAGAGGCTGGGGACAGGCACTAATAGCTTGTGGACACTGCTACACATTTTTTTGCTTGCATCTTTTTTAGGTAAAAAGAAAAAAAAAAGAAAAATATTATCCAATACGGACACTTCCTACAGCAGGTATCCGCACAAAACACAATGCTATATATATCCCACACCACTAAAGAAAATTGTGTTTTACCTAAAATATAACTTTTAATAGATACTTCTAAAAATCCTCAACAAGACGAGATGCGCATATCAAAGCACGACAACTAACAGATCTATCCCCAGGGACCTAGATAGGACACAAGGGCTATGAAATCCCTATTGACCCTATCCTAATCTATACCAAAACACGGAGTAGTCGCCCCAAAAAGGGCGCCCCCGTCCGGAACCTAGTCCCTACCACACACTATCCCTATAACGATTGTCCCCATCTTTTTTAGGTCCTCCAGTGCCCTGATGGCAGTAACTTTTTTTGTATCCTTTCATAGCTTTATCTTAAAAAAATGAAATAAAGAAAAGAAAAATACATATGAAAATCTAACCTTACACCAGCTGCAAAGCTATGACAGCCTCATGTAGGCAGGGCTGTATTTGCAACTACGTACTGGAGGTCATGTTCCTAAAGTAGCAGTGTTTCAGGGGGCACCACTTGCATTTTAACAATTTTTTTTTGTGTTTTGATACTGCTGTTTGTAGCCCTTATTTGCAGCCTTTGAAACATCCACCTACTCAACCATGTCCTGGTAGCTGCTATGTATAAAAAGCAAAAGGCAGCTACAAAACCTTCCCCACTTTTCACTCATCTATGTGCACAATGTGCTATTATATTATATATTACATGAACAAAATGACAAAGTTGTGTAGTAGGGAAAAGCACTCCGTTGATAAGATGTTTGGAAGAGATGCTTGTCAAGAATAAATGTCCAAGAAATTTCATGAATTGACTGCACACTACATGTGTATTATTGCAAATACATAAGAAGGTTTTTATTGAAGAAATTCACTACAGGCTCCAATGAAGACAATTGTAAGTGACTGTGAAAATGACGTTTCAGTCATCCGACCTTTCTCAAAAACTCACTAAAATAAATATGTAAAAATAATATTATAATCAATCGTGGATTAGACATCTCCATTATATATACATAACAAACAATGTGAAGGAACAAAAAGTTATGTGCAATATATATACACACCCACATATAGTATTTACAGTATATACAGATCAATCGACATCACTGTTGGGAGATTATGGTAATATAACAGAGGCGTAATAATGAATAATCAGTATCAATATAGAAATCTCTATATAAAATAGAGCATTTTACCATACAAAAAATAACCAATACCATGAATAGATATAAAATATATGTATATATACACTCCCACAATTAGTAGAACAACAAAGGACATTCAAATAAGGTATATTGGCTGATGCACCCTTTTAATTCCTGCAGCAAAATTTACCAGAAAAGAAAGAGCTTGAAAGCATGGAAAAAGGCCGTAGCCCTAACAGATATTGGAGCCAGTGTGCAGAGGATATCACAAAGGGGAATAAATAGGAAACCAGCAGTTCCGGCTGTTCACGCCGGAAAAACGGAAGTCAGCAGACAGACGCGTCATATCCGGCGCTAGGAGGTATGGGAAATGTAGTTTTAGCCGAACGGCAGACTCGGCACATGCGCAGAAGAACTGCAGCACCGATATATACACAAAGGCAAAAGTAAGGAAAATATAGAAAGGAGAGATATATAGATAGATTAATGTAAGAAACAATGGATTAGATATATTAGAATAGTGGAATATATGTGAATAAATAGAGTTAATAGTGGCAGTGATAAAGAACAGTTTAGCCGAACGGCAAATGGACTCGGCGCATGCGCAGAAGAGCCGCAGCGCAGATATATTCACAAAGGCAGAGGTAAGGAAAATATACAGAAAGGAGAGATATATAAATAGATTAATATAAGAAAAAATGAAATGGACATATTAGAACAGTGGAGTATATGTACATAAAGTTAATAGTGGGAATGATAGAGGAAAATTATATATATAAAATATGGTATTAAGTTAAGGAATATGAAAAATGATAACGAAATAGTAATAAGGAAAAAAAGGAGGAAAAAGAAAAATACAGAAGAATAAGAAATAAAAAGGATATGTAAGAAAAAACTAAATAAATAATGTTTCAGAAGGAAGAGGAAAAAAAGGGGAGGGGAGAAAAAAGAAAAGCAGGAAAAAAAGAAGAGAAGGGAAAAGAGATCTTCTAAAATCTCACCCTGATGACATGCTGCACTACCGTAGCTGAAAAAAAGAGAAAAAAGTATTGATTAGTCTATGGCAAACAGTAGAAATTTTCAAAAAAGGAAATCCGATTCTCAGTTGAGACCATGAGGGTACAGAGTATTAAGCCTATGGATCCATGATGACTCCCTTTCCTTCAATAGACGCTGATGGTTCCCACCCCTATGGGGTCTCTTCACCTGTTCCAAAATCTGGAAACGTAATTGGGAGATGTTATGTCCTACTTCCTTAAAATGTGATGGAATTGGCAACCACGTCTTTTCACAGCGAATGGAGGATCTATGGCTTGAAAGCCGATCCTTCATCCATTGAGTAGTCTCACCTATATAGAGGAGGCCACACGGGCATTTCAGAGCATAAACCACAAATGTGCTGTTGCAAGTAAACGAGCCTTGTATCATAAACTTTCTGCCTGTCCGTGGGTGTGATATTGTGTCTCCTCTGATGACACTAGAGCAGTGACAACACTGTAGGCAGGGGAAGGTCCCCCGTTTGGGAGTGAAAAACGTGGGCTGAGGTGTACCACCTTTTTGGGACCCAATGTCAGCTATCACAAGAATGTCTTTCCCATTCTTGGGACATTTGGAGCAGATCAGAACAGGATTTTGAAATACTTCAATCTCCGAGTAAGTTTCTCCCAAGATGTGCCAATGTTTCCTAATGACCCTGAGTATCCCTATCATTTTGGGGTGATGCGTATTAACAAATGGGAGTCGTTCGGTGTTTACTCGAGTAGAAGTACTCTTAGTGTCATATTCCAATACATCATCTGGGTAGCCCCTCACACGAAACGTATCTCTCATGGTCTTTAATCTTTCCTGTCTTAATATTGGATTTGAGACTATCCTCTTAACCCTTGTGAATTGTGACTTAGGTAAGGCACTCTTCACGTGGGTGGCATGACAACTTTTATAATATAACAGGTTGTTCCTATCCTTGGGTTTAACAAAAATATCTGTGCTTAAAGTGTTGTCTGGATTTTTAACAACTAGGGTATCAAGGAATGGTAACTGTTGGGAGTTGTACTGTAATGTAAATTGTAATTCAGATCTAATTGAATTCAAATAATCCACAAATTCCAATAAAGAAACGACATCACCCTCCCAGGTGCAAAAAACATTGTCTATATACCTTTTCCACATCTTGGCATATCTTTGAAAAATTTGATTGGGGTATATGAATTACTCCTCAAACTAAGCCATATATGCATTGGCGTATGGGGGGGCCATATTGGACCCCATTGCTGTACCTTGGACTTGGGCATAGAAGGTGTCCTCGAATAGGAAATAACTTTCTTCGAGGACTACAGTTAGTAATTCCTTACAGCACATGATCTTTTCTGAAGTTAAATTCGATGTTTGTAATAGAAATACTGAGGCCTCAATACCCTTATGATGGACTATTGATGTATATAAGCTGCAAACATCAAGGGAAACATGAAGGGTCATATCTGGTACATCTCTAACTTCTTGCAATAAAGACAGGAAATGTCCTGTGTCAAGGAGATAGGATTTGGTCTCACGTACTAATGGACTTAGAATTTTCTCTAAGAATTGAGAGATCGGGGAAAAAACGGAATTTGTCAAGGCCACGATAAGTCTACCTGGTGGTTTCATCAAGTTCTTATGAATTGTAGGCAGTACATAAAGGACAGGGGTAATTGGATAATCTACAGTCAGAAAAGAATATGTTGATTTGTCTATAATCTCTCTAGTCAAATATCCATCTAACAGATCTTTAATTCTAGCCTTAATCCTAAAGATGGGATCTGATTTAAGTACGGTGTATGTAATGGTATCTGACAGTTGTCTGATAATCTCTTGACGGTAGTCTAGTTTATCCATCACTACTATAGCAACCCCCTTATCTGCTGGTTTTATCACAATGTTTTTGTCATTTTTCAAAGACTCGACAGCTCTAGTTTCCTATGGAGTTAAATTCCTGTGTGACCTAAAATGCTCCTATGAATGTAGCAACTGATCAATGTCTCTTTGAACTATCAAGATATAGGTTTCAACAGGATGATAAGTCCGTGGGGGACTAATGGGGCTACTTTTACGTAGTCCCAACCTTTTGATAGATACAATTTTAATAGAAGTAGTAGGATGCATAATAGAACCTGAGAAATGGGCTTTTAAGCGGAGTGACCTATAGAAAGAACAAAGTTGTTGTTTGAAAGTTTGAAAGTGTCCATAAACGGAGTTGGACAGAAAGAGAGTCCCTTCTGTAGTACAGTAAATTCTACTGGAGATAGAATCTGAGAGGAGATATTAATGACTAGATTATCATCAAAGTTATTTTGATTCATAGGTGTCTCACCTGAGACCGTGTTACGTTGGGAGGTAGATTTACGATTTCTCCGGCCCGCACGCCTGGTAGGTCTTTGCCTCTGTAAGTTCTCTTTGACTTGGCTTAAAAAGGAACTCGATTTGTACGGAGACCTCTATCACTCTCGGAAACTGAGCTTGAGTAGTCTCTATAGGATCTTGATGTATAATTATTCGATCTTTGGGTTTGAGAATGCCAGAGATAAACTCTTTTGTTGACGTAGTCGTCCGTATCACTGAGAAATTTGGTTTGTTTCCTGTTCTCAAGTAATTTTCTATGATCCTGAATAGTTTTATCAATTTTAGACTTCAAGGTGGTGAATTTTTCCTGAGTAAGAGTAGAGGTAAGTTGTAATTTAATAGCTTCTATTTGTTTTTTGGTTTCGGCAGTGGATTCCTGTAAAAATTCAATTGTTAGGACCCTTAGGTCAAATGAGCATTTATTCAAAATGTTTTCGAATTTTTTACAAAAATTCTCATTTTCCCAAAAGAGAGTTGGCTGTAGGTGTGAACGTAGGCCCCTTGGGATTTTACTAGATCCATGGTATTCAGCCAGGGTAGTGCAGTGGAGTTCATGTCCAACCAGACGTTTAAGGGTATGTTCCCATTCCCGGGTCTGTAAGTCTCTCGCAGGAACGTGTAGGAAGTCGTTAGGATTAGTTACTTGGGCCACAATATTCGTGGCCTGTTCATCACTATAGGAGAAAGTGTCCGTAGACATCTGATGGAATGGGTGCTACTTCCTACAGTGTGAAATCCGAATAAATTGTGTAGTAGGGAAAAGCACTCCGTTGATAAGATGTTTGGAAGAGGTGCAAGTCAAGAATAAATGTCCAAGGAATTTCATGAATTGACTGCACACTACAAGTGTATTATTGCAAATACATAAGAAGGTTTTTATTGAAGAAATTCACTACAGTTTCCAATGAAGACAATTGTAAGTGACTGCGAAAATGACGTTTCAGTCATCTGACCTTTCTGAAAAAGTCACTAAAATAAATATGTAAAAATAATATTACAATAAACAATCATGGATTAGACATCTCCATTATATATACATAACAAACAATGTGAATGAACAAAAAGTTATGTGCAATATATATACACACCCACATATAGTATTTACAGTATATACAGATAAATCAACATCACTGTTGGGAGATTATGGTAATATAACAGAGGAGTAATAATGAATCCTCAGTATCAATATAGAAATCTCTATATAAAATAGAGCATTTTACCATACAAAACATAACTAATACCATGAAAAGGTATAAAATATATGTATATATACACTCCCACAATTAGTAGAACAACAAAGGACATTCATATAAGGTATATTGGCTGATGCACCCTATTAATCCCTGCAGCAAAACTTACCAGAAAAGAAAGAGCTTGAAAGCATGGAAAAGGGCCGTAGCCCTAACAGATATTGGAGCCAGTGTGCAGAGGATATCACAAAGGGGAATAAGTAGGAAACCAGCAGTTCTGGCTGTTCCCGCCGGAAAAACGGAAGTCAGCAGACAGACGCAGTCAATTCATGAAATTTCATGAACAAAATGACAAAGTGCTGTGTAAGCTTGAAGTACCCAGATATTATTTGTCTGCCTTATCTTGTACCACGAAGGCTAGCTCTAGAGTTTGAGATAAGGTATCCAAAACACCCTCCAGACAAGATAATAACAAGCTTCATCCAAAAACATGCATTAAATGAAGATAAGTATGCAAGCTAGTGAAATAAATCAGACTGTGCACCCGACGAATGCAGGCTTGTGTAATCATAGTTTCAGATACAAAATGGAGAATATAATATTCCTCAAATAACCATTAATTTTACTAGCACTACAAATCTAAAATCTGTGTATCTTTTGATCACCACAATCTGGGTATGTACCCTTAATAGTGTGTATTAACTTACTGCCTAGGACTGCAAGGACTGTAAAGACAGTCCCGTATATATGATCATTCTGGTCCTGCCCTCAGCCCTGCTCTGTGTGTGCCGGACACCATCTAATATCACTGACTCACAGGTCCTTGACAATTACAATTATATGTCAATAAAAACCTTTAACCAGCTGACCTCCCCCTCCCCTTCCCTCTTGTCCTAAAGACTACAACACTTTCTCCCATCGGCCCATGGGGCTCTGATCAAACTCAATGTATGGTGCCTTTAAGTGCTTCATGGCAGCTCTGTACAGTGTTTTATAGATCAGTAGTTCTGTATTTTCTGTACACTGTGTGTTACTGAGATCCTGCTTCATATATCTTGTGCAAGATCCTGTCCTGAGCGGAGTACAATATTTGATTCCCCAATAACCATGCGAGAAGCTTTATGGCGGCGGACCATAAGTCTCCATAGATATTAAGAATCTTCATAAGAACTTGTAATTTAGACATGACAAAAGGGACAACACATTTCATGTATTGATGCACTTCATGGGGCCCACCAGTGTATGAACACAAAACACGTGGTCTGTACTATTATGTCTACATAAAAAGTTCTGCAGCTACACCTCTTTATCTCATAACAAAACAGCCGTCACTCATCATACTTATTAGAGGCAGTCTTGAGCTTACAATGGGACATAACCATTCTTTTCCATACTACCTTGTCTAAGTTTTTCATATTCAAAGAAATTCATACTATTAAGGGATGCTATAACAACATGCAGGATGGTTGTGAAAAAACTAAATTTATCCTTTTGGCTAAGTCCACACAGCAAAGTGAAGTTGCCATACAAAATCCGATGGCATTTTCACATTGCTGGACCGCGGCGCACCACCTTTTTTTGCATATTTTTTGCTTAAAAAATGACCGTTGGATTCTCAGCGGCCCAATACATTGGGGCTGCGGGAATCCAATGTCGGTCTAGCAAAATATACAACATGTCCCCGACTTCGTGTCTGTTTCACGATTCTGTACCACGCTGCACCTTAGCTGTCACTGTAAGCAAGTTACACCACAATTTTTTGGGCCATGTTTACAGCTCAATTGCTGGACTAAACTGAACCCAGAAGTTGGCAACTCTGGCCTTTATGCTAACTGGGAAAAATTGACAGGTGCAGCTAATTGCAGAGCAAAAGCTCACATACCCCACTGCTGGGGGAAAAATTAGATGATAAAAAACTGCACACCAACTTAACATCTGTTCAGACCAGCATGGAGAAAAGCCACAAATGCAAAAATACCAATAGAACAACCAGTGGTATTGTTATTTTTGCATTTGTACAATCTCCCCATGCATTATACTGTGGCTTTTTCTGCATGCTGTTGTGAACAGGTTTTAAGTTGGTGTGCCGTTTTTTATCATCTAATTGTTCCCCTAGCAGTGGGGTATGTGAGCTTTTGCTCTGCAGTTAGCTGCACCTGTCAATTTTTCCCAGATAGCATAAAGGCCAGAGTTGCCAGCTTCTGGGTACAGTTTAGTCCAGCAATTGAGCGGTAAACAAGGCCCAAAAAAATGTGGTGTTTTTTGAGTAAGTAATGTCCCATTTTTTGTATGCTTTCACTGTAAGTAAGTTGCATCAGGGGTAGCGACCTGGTAGTGTTCGGCTGCATCCAACCCAACCTGTCTTGCGGCGGACTCTGATGGATATTGGACCTAGTCTCCGGTCCCTGGCATAGCTTACACCACCGCTTCCAGTGGGCCAGAGGATCCACATCTCTGACCTGCCGTCTCAGTAAGCCTACCATTGTAGCTTGATCCAGCAATGGATTCCACCAAGGTGCCTCTGCCAAGCGTCATGGACCTCACCACTATAGTGGCCCAGCAGTTGCAGCAGATTACTAAACAGGCTCAGCAGTTAAACCAGCTGTCTGCCATGATGCAGCAGGTCCTCTCTGCCCAGCATCAGCCACAGTCTTCTCCAGTGGCCTTTTCAGTGGCCGTGGATCCATTGGCGCCTGTCGGCCCCAAGCTCCAATTGTCATTACCGACCAAGTTCGATGGGGACTCTTAACTCTGCAGAGGTTTCATTACCCAATGCTCCATGCACGTGGAACTGATGGCCAACCAGCTCCCGACCAAATGGTCCAAGGTAGCATTTGTGGTCTGTCTTCTCTCCGGGAAAACCCTGGCCACTACCTCTGGGACAGAAGCGATCCAGTGACGGCTAATCTACAAGCCTTCCTGGTGGGATTTCACAGCGTCTTCAAAGAGCTGGCACGTGTGTCCTTTGCTAAAACAGCGCTCCTGATCCTATGTCAAAGGGACTCCTCTGTCGGAGATTACGATGTTCAGTTCCGTAGTCTGGTAGTCTGAACTGTTTGGAACAACGCAGCCTTTTGTGCCACATTCAAAAAGGGTCTCTCTACCATAGTAAAGGAAGTGCTGCCCGCACGGGATCTTCCATCTTCCAAGGGTGATCTTATTCACTTGGCATTGATGTGTGCTTTACTGAGAGACAAGAAGACCTCTGCTAAGAACGCAAACCAGTCCAGTCGTGCCGTCTACCCCGTCTGGCTACGGGGTTTCAAAGGACTCCACTCTAGTCTCTGCCTCCTCCCAAAGAACCAATACAAGTAACTCGGCAAGAATGGTCCTGTCGACGTGAGGAGAATTTATGCCTATATTGTGACAGTCCTGAGCATTTTCACAGGGGTTGGCCACTCCGTCCACAAAGTCCAGCAAAACTCATGCACCTAGGCTATGTGGGAGAGCCATCCCTAGGTGTAAATAATCCCTCTCCATGTCTGACCAGTACAGATCCTGTCTGGGTCTGGAATCCAATTCTAAGTTGCTGCGTTTCTGAACTCTGGATCAGCCGGGAATTTCATGGCTACTTCCCGGTGACTCGTCTCCCGGTGGTCTGCACCTTGACAAGCCCTTGGTCATCTTCTTTGTGAGCAGTGAACTTCTAAGCAACTCCATTCGGTATCTCACTGAACCAGTGTCGCTTCATGTGGGGTCGCTTCACAAAGAGAAGATCGCCTCTATGTATTACCCCCTTTTTCCTCAGCTATTCTTCTGAGGCTTCCGTGCCTTCAGCGCCATCCCCCTGCGCTTAACTGGAAGACAGGGAAAGTCACGCATTGGGGGTCAAGACTGCCAGTCTCACTGTTTGGTGGCACCTCGCCCGGTGCGTCCCACTTCTCACTTAACACTGTCCAAGCCTTTGCTAGGTCTTCCTACTCCATACCAAGACTTTACGACGTCTTCACTGAGAAGCAAGCTGAGACTCTTCCCCCTCATTGCCCTCATGACTGCCCTATAGACCTACTGCCTGGTATGTCTCCTCCCTGGGGCAAGGGCTATCCGTTGTTAGCACCAGAGACTCAATCCATGTAGGCCTACATCCAAGAGAACCTCTTGAAGGGGTTTATTCATAAGTCTTCCTCTCCAGCCAGTGCCAGGTTTTTTTCCGTGGAGAAAAAAGACAGTTCCCTATGTCCTTATATCCATTACCGCAGTCTCAGTAAGATAACCGTTAAGAACCATTACCCTTCCTGTGGGGAGCTTACAACCTCATTCGGATCCATGAGGGAGACAAGTGGAAGATAGCCTTCAACACTCGTGATGGCTACTTTGAGTGCCAGGATTGCCCTTCGGACTCCGTAATGCATCAGCGGTCTTCCAGGAATTTGTCTATCTGGATGATATCCTGGTTTTCTCACCCGATCCAGAGTCCCACCAGGTCCACGTGCATCAGGTTCTTAGGCGTCTACGGAATAATTACCTCTATGCCAAGCTTGAAAAGTGCCTTTTCCACCAGAACAGCCTCCCATTTCTAGGTTTTATTATCTCAGACAAGGGTCTGCAGATGGACTCCACTAAATTGTCTGCTGTCCTGCAGTGGCCATGGCTCGTCAGTCTTCAGGCCATACAGTGGTTTCTGGGTTTTGCCAACTACTATAAGCAGTTCGTGCCACACTTCTCGTCCGTGGTGTCCCCAATGGTGGCACTCGCCAAGTAGAATGGCAACCCGAAGCTATGGCCACCAGCGACTGAAGAAGCCTTTTCTAGACTGAAATCAGCATTTACATCTGCACCCATGCTTTCCTGGCAAGACACGGAGAAGCCATTTTTCCAAGAAGTCAATGCCTTTTCAGTTGCAGCTGGGGCGGTTCTTACTCAAAAAAGGTCCCAAAGGCAAGACCCTCACATGTGGCTTCTTTTCTAAAACGTTTTCCTCCACAGAGAAGAATTATACCATTGGGGACCGGGAATTACTGGCCATCAAATTGGCTTTGGAGGAATGGCGCTATGTCCTTGAGGGGGCTCGTCATCCGATCAATATCTACACCGATCACAAAAACCTCCTATACCATCAGACAGCCCAACATCTAAACCTGCATCAAGCCCGGTGGTACCTCTTCCTTTCCTGGTTCGATTTTCTAATTCATTTTCGCCCAGCAGAGGAGAATGTCATTTCCCGTGTTTCTGACATGATAGGGGAAGAACCAGTTCCTCGGGCACATCATTCCCCCTGAACATCTGATATATGCTGCTCCCATGGACCTCTGGCTTGTTCCCCAAGGCAAGACATATGTGTGCCCTACACTTCGGAAGAAGATACTAATATGGGAACATTGCTCTCTTGTTGCTGAACATCCTGGGGTACAAAAATCTCCTCTGATATCTCGTTCTTATTGGTGGCCTGATCTTGTCAAGTATGTTCAAGAATTCATTGAATCTTGTACTTCTTTTGCCCGTAACAGGTTGCCTCGCCTCAAGCCAGCAGGTCTACTACAGCCTTTACCCATCCCCACTAGCCCATGGACCCATGTGGCTATAGACTTCATCACTGACCTCCCTCCCTCCTCCGGTAATACCGTTGTCTGGGTGGTCACAGAGCAGTTCTCTAATTTGTCCCACTTTGTCCCTCTGCCGGGTCTTCCTTCTGCTCCTCACCTTGCCAGTCTCTTCCAACACATTTTCCGTCTGCATGGACTTCCTTGGCATATTGTCTCGGACTGGGGGGGTCCAATTAATTATGACATTCTGGCGCTTCCTCTGCTCCCAGCTACAAGTGAAATTGGACTGGGTCAATCAGGTCCTGGGCAGCTACTTGCACCACTTCACTTCAGTAGGTCAAGATGACTGGGCCAACCTGTTACTATGGGCAGAATTCTCTTACAATTCTTTGGCTATAGAGTCTGCCGGCACCGCTCCTTTTTACATTGTCTATGGACAGTATCCCCGACCACCACTCCCCCTCTCGGTGCCTTCTGAAGTTCCTGCCGTGTGGGACCTGGTCAGGGACTTAATGGCCATCTGGGAACAGACACACCAGTCCCAGCACTGGGTCTCTATTCATATGAAGATCCAAGCTAAGAAACAGAGGAGACCTTCCCCAATCTGTGCTCCTGGAGACAAAGTGTGGTTGTCGGCCAGATATATTCATCTCAAGATTCCCAGCTACAAAATGGGCCCCCGTTCCCTGGGGCCATTCGAGGTGTTGAAATGCATCAACCCAGTGGCTTATAAGCTCCGTCATCCTCCCACAATGCATGTCTCGAACTCCTTCCACATCTCTCTTCTGAAACTGCAAGTCCCGATTAGTTTCTCCTGGAAGGTAGCTCCTCTTGCTCCTGAAGCTAACTCCACCAACATCTTTACTATAAAGGAGATTCTGGCCATGAAGACGATCATGGGGAAGCGACATTTCCTCATTGACTGGAAGGGCTTCAGGCCAGGAAGAAGGTCCTGGGAGTCAGATGACAACATTCTTAACCGTAAGTTACTCCAGAAATTCCTCCAGGTCAGAAAGAGGGAGAGGGGGGGCTACTGTCACGGTGAACCTCACACCGGGTTGCAGGTGCACCCGTGCCCCGCATGTGGGGCCACGGGGGAACTCACTCATCAGCACTGTCCCGGCCCAATAGAGCGTTCCATAGTCTGTTCCTGTTAGTCCATGTTGCCTCCATCCCTTGACCACAAACTTTTGCCACCTGTCCTGACCTTCCTGTCTGTCCCTGACTTCGAGCCTGTTTCACAGTTCTGTACCACATTGCACCTTGGCTGCCACCACGAACAAGTCGCATCGGGGTAGTGACCTGCTAGTGTTCCGCCTAGCAAGCCCAACCTGCCTTGCAGCAGGCTTCGGTGAATGCTGGACCTACTTAACTCCGCTCCCTGGCGTGGCTTATACCACCGCTTGCGGTGTTCCAGAGGATCCACATCTCAGGCCTACCATCTCGGAAAGCCTACCATTACACGCATCTCCAGTTCATGCCAGACCTGTCCCGCCATATGTTAGCGCAAAGAGCCATGCTTAAACCGAATCTAAATATACTAAAAGAAAGAAACATTCCATATAGATGGGGCTAGCCATTTGCCCTCATTACCTGCAGAAGATCTTCCTTCCTTTTTGCAGGCCCTTACAATTTCAAACATCTATCTCTTCATCTTCCTCCAGAAACCAGAAGAGAGACTTGACCCTCCTGACACTCCACCAGAATCTTGAAGAGGTCTTGCTACGAGGAAATCCAGACACCGAAGCCAGCGGCCACTAGGATTTTCTCCAACCACTCAGGGCCCATCTGTCCCTTCTCGTCCGGAACACTGAGTATTTGTACACTTGTTTTACTGTGAATGCTCTTTAACATATACTATGTTCTCTATGTTTAAGCTGTTTTCATGCTTATGTAACCTATTTCATAATTCACTTTATTATCATGTGATGCTATGTACTCATCTTACATGCTTAAACTCTTTCACTTGTTAGCCAGGTTGTCATTACGCTTTCATACTAGGAGCTGACTTCTGGGATGTGTGCCTTCCTCATAGTCCCAAGAGGTAGGGGACTCCATGCTGGGTTGCCCCTGGGCCCAGTTGCTTCCCTGTTAGGTGCTTATTTGCCCTCCTTAGCTTATTTGCATCCTATCGCCTTTACCTCCCCCCTTTTTTTCTTTCCCTCTCTTGACTTCATTTCTCGTGGTGGCGCTGTGTTTCTCTCCTGCTGGCCCAGTTTCTGAGCCTCTTTTATCTTGAGCCATGGGGGACTTTAAAACAGCCTCCTTTAATGCGAAAGGCCTCAACATACCCATGAAGAGATCACAAATCTTGCATTATTTTCACTGTCAGAAGACACATATTGTTTTTCTTCAAGAGACGCACTTCAAATCCAGACAAGTCCCCATAATTCAAGATAGGTTCTATGCCCACTGGCATATCGCCAACTGCCCAAACTCCAAAACAAAGAGCGTTGCAATAACCATACATAAATCCCTACCCCACAGGTCATAAATTGTGTCATAGATGCTAAAGCCAGATATATAATTCTCAATTTATCTATTAGTGGTCATACCTTCACCAGTGTCAATGTGTATACTCCAAATCAGGAACAGGTCCCTTTTCTCCTCTTTCATCCACAAACTTGTTCCTCTCCTACAAGGTACTGTCCTATTTTATGGTGACCTTAATTTAATTTTAGACCCAACACTGAATAATTCCATGGGCCGAACAACGCTTTTTTATTCTGCCATTAAGGAGGTCAAAAGAGCCTTTGTACAACTCCAACTTTAACCTCTGTTGTGGGTAAATGTTTGAAGTTTTTCTAAGAGCTGCTATCCTGAACTATCTCACTGAAAATAAATGTATAACTCCGTTCCAGCATGGGTTTTATGAAGATCGGAGGCATGTAAAAACTAATCTCATCAAGCTCTCTTTGAGGAAGTTAGTTCCCAGACTGGGATCAGGGGGAGGCATTGGATGTCATATAGCTAGATTCTTCTAAAGCAATTTGAGACTGTGACACATAAAAGGTTGGTAGTAAAATGAGAAAGCTTGGACTGGGGAAAATCGTTCGTGCTAGTGGGAAAGCCACTGGCTCAATGTTTGAAAAACCAAAGGTAGTAATTAACGGTGCATAATCAGACTGGCGTTCACTTCTCTCCTCAGTGGGGACCACAGGGATCAAGTATTGGGGCTATACTCTTTTACATCTTCATTTATGATGATACACACGGATTGACACAGTAGAATATCGATATTTGCTGATGGAGACTAAGGCTCTGTAATAGTAATCGAACCACTATAGAGGATATGTGTTATTACAAAGGGATTGGATAGTTAGAGGCTCTTGGCAGAGAATGGCAGATGAGGTTTAATACAGATTAAATGCTAGGTTATGCACATGGCGGAGGGGATAAAATAACAATTGCTTGACTACAGGTTTTTAAATGGAAAACGCTGGGGTAATAGTGATCATGGAGAAGGACTTTGGGGAATTCCTGGTGGACGCAGTAAACTTAATTGTTAGCAGCAATTGCTCAGCAGATGCGCAAGGCATATTTAGCTGATTATGGGGGTGTATTAAAAGGGCCATAGTATGCACATGATGAGAACATTATTCTCCCATTTAACAAGTCACATGTGTCAGACCACTCATTAGAATATTGTGTGTTACGTTTTGGGAACAGTGCACACGGAACAGACATTGTAGAGCTTGTATCTGGTTACAAAGGCGGGCAACAATAATAATAGGACTGAGGTGGCACTGACTATATCCCAGAAAGTTTAGCATGATTCGGTGTTATTTAGTTTAGAGAAATGACGGCTTCGGGGGACATAATAAATATGTTTATATATATTTAAAGGTCAATATATAGTGGGGGGGGGGGGGGGGGGGGGGGGGTGGAGATCTCGCTCAAGATTTATTAATTACCCAGGACTGTATCCAGAACGAGGTGGCATCTTATGTCTTGAGGAAAGAACAGTTTCTCATAAACCATAGATAAATTATTCTTTACTGTTAGAGCGGTGAGACTGTGGATACTCTCTGCAGAGGAATTTAAACAATTCAATAACAAAGTTCATAAAAGGGTCTGGATGTACTTTTTAGATTTAAATTATTTAACAAAGTAATAGTGCCCAGGATTCTGAAAGAAGGGTCTGGATAATTTCTAGATGTATATTAGAACAGTTATAGTGGACCATGATTGAAAGGAAGGGGTCTGGATATCATTTCTAGATGTAATAAATATAAACAAGATATAGTGCCTGGATTCTGGAGAAGGATCTGAATATATTCTAGATGTAATAATAGAACAAGTTTTTAGTATCCAGGTTTCTGGAGAGGGTCTGGATACATTTCTAGATGTTATAATATAACAAGTTATAGTGACAGGATTTTTGGAGAAGGGCCTGGATACATTTTATTCTAGATGTAATAATTTAAAAAGTTACAGTGGGACGTAGGAATTCTGGAGAAGGGTTGGATAGATTAGAGCTGTAATAATATAACAAGTTATAGTGACCAGAGTCTGGAGACACTTTTAGTTGGTTAATAATATAACTTGTTATAGTGTCTAGGAGTCTGGGAAGGGTACTGCTCATTTCTAGATGTAATAAATATAACAATTTATAGTGACCAGGATTATGTGTGAAGGGTCTGGATACATTTCTAGATGTAATAATAGAACAAGTTATAGTGACGGGATTTGGTGAAGGGTCTGGTACTCTTTCTAGATATAATAATATAACTAGTTATAGTGACAGGATTCTGGAGATGGGTCTGGATAATTTCTAGAGTGTAATTATATCCACAGGTTATAGTGACCAGGATTCTGGAGATGGGTCTGGTTACATTTCTAGCGGTAATAATATAACAATTTATAGTGACCAGGATGTGGAGAAGGGTTGCACATTTTAGATGTAATTATAGAACAGTTATAAGACCAGGATTGGAAGATGAGTCTGGAGACATTTTAGAATGTAATAATAGAACAAGTTATAGTGACCAGATTATGGAGAAGGGTTGGATCATTTCTTAGATGTAATATTTAACAAGTTAATAGTGACAGAATTCTGGAGAAGGGTCTCTGGATACAATTTACTAGATGTAATTATAGAACAAGTTATAGTGTCCGGATTCGGGGAGACGGGTATGAAGACATTTCTAGATGTAATAATAGAACAAGTTCTCGTGAACAGAATTCTGTGAGAAGGATTGGAGACATTTCTAGATGTATTAATATAACAAGTATTGTGTACAAGGTTGTGGACGATAGGGTCTGGATACATTATAGATGTATTAATAAACAATGTTTAATGACCAGGATTGTGGAGAAGGGTTGGTACATTTTAGATGTAATTAATATTAACAGTTATAGTGACATGGATTATGGAGATGGGTCATGGTATACCATTTCTAGAGTGTTTTTAAATAAATTATTTCACAATTTATATTGTGTAATAGGTTGTGGAGAAGGGGCTGGATTACATTCTAGATGTAATATTAGAAACAAGTTATACATGTACACACGGATTTCGGGAGAAGGGTATGGAGACATGTTTACAATATGCAATAATAGAACAAGTTCTGTGACCAGGATTCTGGAGAAGAGTCTGGAGAGAAATTTCTAGATGTAATATAGCAAAAGTTATAATGACCAGGATTCTGGAGTATAGGGTTGGATTTTCATTTCTAGATGTAATATTCAACAGGTTATAGGGATCTGGCAGAAGGGGTTGGATACAGTTTCTAGATTGTAAAAATATCACAGGTTATAGTGACCAGGATTCTGGAAGATGGATCTGGAGACATTTTAGATGTAATAATAGAAACAAGTTACAGTGACCTGGATTCTGGAGAAGGTTCTGGATACATTGTATAGATGTAATAACGTTACCAAGTCTATTAGTGACCAGGATTTGGATAAGTGTCTGGATACCATTTCTAGATGTAATAATATCACAGGTGTGTATATTGGACCAGGGATTCTGGAGAAGGATCTGGAGACATTTCTAGATGAAATTTTAGTACAAGTTATAAGTGACAGGATTCTGGAGCAGGGTCTGGATACATTTCTTGTCGTCATATATACCACAAGTTTTAGTGACCAGGATTCTGGAGAAGGGGTCTGGTAACATTTCTAGATGTAAGATATATAACAGGTTTATAGTGACCAGTGATTCTGGAGACGGGTCTGGTACAATTTAGATATAATAATATACTAGTTTAAGTGACCAGGATTCTGGAGATGGTCACTGGATACTTTCTAGAGTTTAATAATTTCTCAGGTTTTAGTGCACCAGGATCTGGAGAAGGGTCTGGTTACATTTATAAATTGTAAAAATGAAAAGTTCTTAGTGACCAGGGTTTGTGGCAGAATGGGTTTGGAAACATTTCAGATGTTATTAATAGAAACAAGTTATAATGACCAGATTCGGAAGAAGGGTCTGGAGACATTTCTAGATGTAATAATAGAACAAAATTAGTGTCCTGGATTCTGGAGAAGAGTCTGGGACATTTATACGATAGTGACATAACAAGTTATAGTGACAGTATTCTGGAGAAGGGTCTGGATTACATTTTAGATGTGATAATTGAACAAGTCTATAGTGACCAGGATTCTGGAGAGGGTATGGTTACATTTCTAGATGTGATTAATAGAACAGTTATAGTTGACAGGATTCTGAGTAGGGTCTGGATACATTTTCTAGATTGTAATAATAGAACTAGTATATAGTGACTAGGATTCTGGAGAAGGTCTGGTTACATTTATAGTTGTATAATTTCATCAAGTTTTATAGTGACCAGGATTCTCGGGAGGTAGGGTCTGAAGAACATTTCTTGATGTAATATAGAACTAGTTCTATGTGACCTGGATGTGGAGAAGGATCTGGAGACATTTTAGATGTAATAATATAACAAGATTATAGTGTCAGGATTGTGGAGAAGGGGTTGGATAAGTTTCTAGATGTAATATAGAACAAGTTATAGTGACTAGGATTCTGGGAAGGGTCTGGTTCATTTCTAGATGTATAATATAAAACTCGTTATAGTGACAGGAGTCAGGAGTTGGGTCTGGATACATTTCTAGAGTGTAATATAATATCACTAGTTATTGTGTCCAGGGATTGTGGAGAAGGGTTGGATTACTTTCTATTTTGTAATAAGTAGAACAATGTTTTAGTGCACAGGTGTGGAGAAGGGTTTGGATACTATTCTAGAAGAAATTTTAGAACAAGTTATAATGACCAGATTAAGGAGAAGGGGTCTGGAGACATTTCTATATGTAATAATCAGAACTGTTCTAGTACCAAGGAGTCTGCGAGATGAGTCTGGTGAACAAATGTTCTAGATGTGATTTAAGCAAGTTTTAGTGACAAGGTATTCTGGAAAAGGGTCTGATACATTTCTAGATGTATTAATACAAAGTTATAGTGACCAGGATTTATCTGGAGAAGGGTTTTGATCACATTTCTAGATGTAATATGAACAAGTTATAGTGACCAGGATGTGAAGGACGGTTTTGATTACATTTCTAGATGTAATATAGAACCAAAGTTTATAATGACCAGGATTCGGGAGAAGGGTCAGGTGACATTACTTGATGTAATAATAGAACAAGTTCTAGTGACCAGGTTTTGGGGAAGAGTCTGGAGGGACTTTCTAAATCTGTAATAAAAATGGAACAAGTTATAGTGGAACCATGGATTTCTGGTGAAGGGTCTGGATTACATTTCTAGATGTAAAAATATAACAAGTAATATGTGAACCAGGATTGTGGAGAAGGGTTTGGATTACATTTCTAGATGTAATATAGAACAAGTTTTATCTGACCAGGATTCGGGTGAAGGGTGGGAGACATTTTCTTTGTGTAATAATAGACCTTTTTATAGTGGACCAGGATTCTGGAGGAAGGTTCTGGAGAATTTCTAGATGTAAAAATATAACAAGTTATAGTGAGACCTGGATTGTGGAGTAGGGTTTGGATACATTTCTAGATGTAATTTAGAACAAGTTTTAGTGCAATGATTCTGGAGACTGGGTCTGGATTACATTTTTCTGGTTGTCATTAAATATAACAAGTTAAAAGTGACAGGGTTTCTGGTGAAGGGTCTGGATACATTTCTAGATGTATTAATTGAATCAAGTTATAGTGGACCAGGATTTCTGGAGAAGGGTATGGATAACATTTCTAGATGTAATATGAGAACAATGTTATAGTGACCAGATTGTGGTGAAGGGTTTGGATAATTTCTAGATGTAATAATAGAACAAAGTCTATTGTGACCAAGGATTCGGGAGAAGGATCTGGAGACATTTTATAGATGTACATAATAGAACAAGTTATAGTGACCAGGATTCTGGAGATGGGTCTGGAGACATTTGCTAGGTGAATAATATCAACTGTTATAGTGACCAGGATTGTGGAGAAGGGTATCTGGATACATTTCTTTTTAGATGTAATAATATAGAACAAGTTATAGTGACCAGGGGATTGTGGGGAAGGTTTTGGATACATATATAGATGTAATAATAGAACAAGTGTAATTGAGGGTGGGGGGGGGGGGGGGGGGGGGGGGGCCAGGATTGGGGGGAAGGGTCTGGAGACATTCTGATGTAATATTAGAAAATGTACAAGTGACCAGGACTTCTGTGAGAAGGTGTCTGAGGACATTTAAGATGGTAATAGAGCAAGTTATAGAGACCAGGATTCTGGAGAAGGGTCTGGTACTTTCTAGAATAATATTTCACAGTTTATAGTGACCAGGTTCTGGGTGAAGGTACTGGATACATTTATAGATGTCATTTAAGTATGACAGTTATAAGTGATCCTGGACTGTGGAGAGGGTTTGGATACACTTTTAGGATGTAATAATAGAGTAAAAGTTTATTGACTGGATTCGGGAGAAGGGTCTGGAGAACATTTCTAGATGTAATAATAGAACAAGTTTCTAGTGACAGGATTCTGGAGAAGAGTCTTAGGAGACATTTCTAGATGTAATACTGGAACAGTTTTAATGACCCAGGATTCGGGAAGAGTGGTCTGGTGACACTTTCTGGATATAATATTATAACAAGTTATAGTGACCGGATTCTGAGGATGGGTCTGGATACATTTCTAGCTTTGGGTATTATAATTTCACAAGTGATAGTGACAAGGATTCTGGGAGAAGGGTCTGAATACATTTTCTAGATGTAATAATATAACAAGTGTATTAACTAGTGACCAGGATGGTGGAGAAGGGTTTGGATACATTTACTAGAATGTTATTAATAGAACCAAGTTATATTGACAGGATTAGGGGAGGGTCTGGAGACATTTCTAGATGTAAGAATAGGTCCTTTTTTATAGTGACCAGGATTCTGGAGGACTATCTAGTTGGAATAATTTAAACAGTTATAGTGGACCATGACTTCTGGGAGAGAAGGGTCTGGACTCATTTTAGATGTCATATAGAACAAGTTATAGTGGACCAGGATTCTGGAGAAGGGTCTGGATACATTTTAGATGTAATAATGAGAAAAAGTTATAGTGACCAGGATTGTGGAGAAGGGTTTGATACATTTCTAGATTTAATAACCTAGAAACAAGTTATAGTGACCAGGATTCGGGAGAAGGATTTTGAGACATTTATAGATGTTAATAAGTTAACATAGTTATAGTGACCAGGATTCTGGAGGATGGGTCTGGATACATTTATAGAGTGTAATAATATCACAAGTTATAGTGACCTGGTTTTCGTGGGAAGGGGTTTGGTTACTTTATAGATGTAATAATTGAACAAGTTATAGTGACCAGGATTGGCGGGAAGGGTTTGGATACATTTCGTAGATGTATAATTGACAAAGTTATAATGACCAGATTCGGGGAGAATGGGTCTGAGACATTTCTAGATAGTAATATTGAATAGTTAAGTGACCAGGATTCTGGAGAAGAGTTGGTGACATTTCTAGATGTAAATTGCATTATACATGTTATAGTGAACCAGGATCTGGGAGAGAGGGTCTGGATACATTTCTAGATGTTATTATATCTCAGGTTATAGTGCAGGATTCTGGAGAAGGTCTGGATTTCATTTCTAGAATATAATTATTAACTAGTTATAGTGACCAGGTTTCTGTGATGAGTTCTGGATACATTTCTAGAGTGTAATAATATCACAGGTGTTATAGTGACCTGATTCTGGAGGAAGGGCGTCAGTGATACATTTCTAGATGTAATACTAGAAAAAGTTATAGTGAATAGGATTCTGCGGGGGGGGGGGGGGGGAAAGAAGGGGTCTGGATACATTTCTAGATGTAATAATAGGAAAACACAGTTATAGTGTCAAAGGATCCTGGGAGATTGGATCTGGAGAAATTTCTAGATGTTTTTATTTTTAACAAGTATATAGTGACCAGGATTGTGGAGAGAAGGGTCTGGATACCATTTCTAGATAGTAATAAATAACAAGGTATAGTGTCCAGGATGGTGGAGAAGGGTCTGGAACATTTCGTAGATGTATCTTATTATAACAAGTTATAGTGACCAGGATTCTTGGATGGGTACTGGATACATTTCTAGGTGTAATTAATATCACAAGTTATAGTGCCAGGATTGTGGTGAAGGGTTTGGTATACTTTTACTAGATGTAATATTTAGAACAAGTTATAGTGACCTGGATTGTGAGATGGGTTTGGATACATTTCTAGATGTAATATAGAACAGTTATTAATGAACCTGGTATTCGGTATGATTGGGTCTGGAGTATTGTCTAGATGTATTAATAGAACCAAAGTTTAGTGACCAGGATTCTGGTGAAGGGTCTGGATACATTTCTTGATGGTAATAATTATCACAGGTTATTTGTGAACAGGATTCTGGAGATGGTTTTGTATAAATTTCTAGATGTAATTAATAGAAACAAGTTATTAATGACCAGGGTTCGGGAGAAGGGTTGGAGACTTTTCTAGATGGAATAAGTTGACAAAGTTCTTGTGACCGGATTTCGGGGAAAGAAGTCTGGAGAATTTCTAAATGTGAATACTAGAACAAATTATAGTGACAGATTTCTGGCGGAAGTGGTCTGGTTACATTTCTAGATGTAATAATATAACAAGTTATAGTGACACTGGTTTGTGGAGAAGGATTTGGATACATTTCTTTAGCTGTAATTATAGAAACCAAAGTTTGTATAGTGACAGGATTGTGGAGAAGGGTCTGGAGACATTTCTAGATGTAATAATAGACCTTTTTATAGTGACCAGGATTCTGGAGAAGGATCTGGATACGTTTCGAGAGTGTAAGAATATCACAAGTTATAGTGACCAGGATTGTGGAGAAGGGTCTGGATACTTTCTAGAATGTAATAATTAGAACCAAGTTATAGTGACCAGGAGTGTGGGGAAGGGTTTGGAATACAGTTTTAGATGTAATAAATAGAACAAGTTATAATGGACCAGGATTCGGTGGGAGAAGGGTATGAGACATTTCTAGATGTAATAATAGTAACAAGTTCAAGTGACAGGATTCTGGAGAAGAGTCTGGAGTCATTTTAGATGTATAGGCATACAAGTTATAGTGAACAGGATTCTGGAGTCAGGGTCTGGATCACATTTTCTTGATGTAATAATTATAACTGGTTAATATGACCAGGATTCTGGTGCAAGGGTCTGGATACATTTCTAGATATTAAATAATATATTAGTTATAGTGACCAGGATTCTGGTGATGGTTGGATTCATTTATAGAGTGTAATAATATCACAGGGTTATAGTGACCAGGATTCTGGTGAAGGGTCTGGATACATTTTAGATGTAATACTAGAACAAGTTATAGTGAATAGATTATGGAGATGGGTCTGGATAATTTTCTAGATGTAAATTAATTGAACAAGTTTGGGACCAGGATTAGGGAGAAGGATCTGGAGGACATTTCTAGATGTAATAATATAACAGTTTATAGTGTCCAGGATTGTGAGAAGTACTCGGGTTACTTTCTTGTTGTAATAATATAACAAGTTATAGTGACAAGGTTTGTGAGAAGGGTATGGATACATTTCTAGATGTAATAATATAAACAAGTTATAGTGACCAGGAGTCTGGAGATGGGTCTGGTTATAATTTCTAGAGTGTAATAATATCAAAAGTTATAGTGTCAACGGATTGGGTGAGATGGGTTTTGGATAAATTTCTAGATGTAATAATAGAACAAGTTATAGTGACCAGGATTGTGGAGAAGGGTTTGGATACATTTATAGAATGTAATGATAGAACTAGTTATAATGACTGGATTCGGTAGTAGGGTCTTGGAAGACATTTTCTGATGTAAATAATAGATACAAGTTTCTTGTGACTGGATCTTGGAGTTGTCTGGATACATTTCTAGATGTATAATTTCACAGGTTTTATAGTGACCAGGATTTATTCTGGAGAAGGTTTTGATACATTTCTAGATGTAATAATAGAACAGTTATAATGACCTGGATTCGGAGACAGGTTCTGGGACATTTCTAGATGTTAATAATAGAACAAGTTCTAGTGACGGGATTCTGGGGAAGTAGAGTCTGGTACATTTTAAATGTCAATAATAGAACTAGTTATAGTGACCAGGATTCTGAGAAGGGTTCTGGATATCATTTCTAGATGTAATAATTTACAGTTATAGTGACCTGGATTGTGGAGAAGGCTTTGGTTACATTTTCTTGATGTTTGAATAGAAAGTTATATTGACAGGATTGTGGAGGAAGGGTCTGAGTGAAACTTTAGATGTAATAATAGACCTTTTTATAGTGACCCAGGATTCTGGAGAAGGATCTGGATACGTTTCTAGATTTAATATTATAACAAGGTTTTTAGTTGACCAGGAAATGGAGAAGGGTCTGGATACATTTCTTGATGTAATAATAAAACAATTTATAGTATTAACCATGATTGTGGAGAAGGGTCTGGATACATTTAAAGATGTAACTAATTGAACAAGTTATAGTGCCAGGATTGTGGAGACGGGTTTGGATACATTTCGAAGATGTAATACTAGTACAAGTTATAGTGACCAGGATTCAGGAGATGAGGGTCTGGAGTACATTTCTAGAGGTAATTATTAGAACAAGTTCTAGACCAGGATTATGGGAGAAGGATCTGGAGACATTTTAGATGTATATAATATAACAAGTTTTAGTGACCAGGATTCTGGAGAAGGGTCTGGAATGCATTTCTAGATGTAATAATAAAACAGGTTATAGTGACCAGGATTCTGGAGACAGGGTCTGGATACTTTCTAGATTATAATAATATAACTTGTTTTGGTGAACTGGTTTTGGAGATGTGTCTGGATACATTTTCTAGAGTGTAATAATATCACGTGTTATAGTGACAGGATTCTGGAGAAGGGTTTGGAGACATTTATGATGTAATAATATAACAAAAGTTATAGGTCAAGGATTATGGAGGAAGGGTATGGGCTTCCATTCTAGAGTGTTATAATATCACAAGTTATAGTGACCTGGATTGCTGGAGAAGGGTATGGATAATTTACTAGATGTATAATAGAAACAAGTTATAGTGAGCTGGTTGTGGAAGGGTTTGGATTACATATCTAGATGTAAATAATAGATCCAAGTTATTATGACAGGGATTCTGGAGATGGGTTCTGCGAATGGTTAAAATTTTAGATATAATATTTATAACTAGTTATAGTGACCCGGATTATGGTGAGGGGTCATGGATACATTTCTAGTGTGTATTAATATTCACAGGTTATAGTGACCAGGATTCTGGAGAAGGGTCTGGAATAACATTGATAGATGTAATAAGAGAACAAGTTTAGTGTCCAGGGATTCTGGAGTAGAGTCTGGAGTCTTTTCTAGTTGTGATTTAACAAGGTATAGTGACCAGTACTTCTGGAAGATAGGGTCTGGGTTACATTTCTAGATGTAATAATATAACAAGGTTATAGTGCCAGAATTCTGGAGAACGGTCTGGATACATTTCTAAGATGTGTATAATAGAACAGGTTTAGTGACCAGGTTTCTGGAGATGTGTCTGGACTTACATTTCTAGATGTAATATTAGAACAAGTTATTGTGACTAGGATTCTGGAGAAGCGGTATGGATACATTTCTAGATTGTAATAATAGAACAGTTATAGTGACAGGATTCCGGAGAAGGGTCTGAAGACATTTCTTGAGGTAATAATAGAACAAGTTCTAGTGGACCAGGTTTGTGGAGAAGTGTTTGGTTCATTTCTGAGATGTAATAATAGATACAGTTATTATTGTAAGCGATTTCGCTAGAAGGGTCTGGAGACATGTTAGATGTAGTCATAGAACAAGTTCTAGTGACCAGGATTGGAGAAGAGTTCTGGAGAAATTTCTAGATGTAATATAGCAAGTTATAGTGACCAGGATCTGGAGGAAGGGTTGGATACATTTTCTAGATGTATTAATATCACATGGTATATAGTGACCAGGTTTTGGAGAAGGTTTTGATTTCATTTCTAGATGTAACTCATTAGAACAACGTTATAATGACCAGGATTCGGAGGAGAGCTGGGTCTGGAGACAATTTCTAGATGTAATAATTGAAACAAGTTCTAGTGACCAGGATTCTGGGGAAGAGCTCTGGAGAATTTATAAATGTAAAATAAAGAAAAGTTATAGGACCAAGGATTCTGGAGGAAGGGTCTGGTTACATTTTAGATGTTATAATATAAACAGTTATAGTGACCAGGATTGTGGAGAAGGGTTGGATACTCATTTCTAGATGTATTAATGAACAAGTTATATTACTGACCAGGATTTCGGGAGATGGTTCTTGGAGCATTTCTCGATGTAATATAGACCTTTTATAGTGAACAGGATTCTGGTGAAGGATCTGTATACGTTTTTTGAGTGTAATAATATAAACCTGGTTATAGTGACCTGGATTATGGAGTAAGGTGATGTTACATTTCATAGATGTAAATTTGATAATAACTAAATTATAGTGACCAGGATTGTGGAGATCGGGTCTGGATACATTTTAGATGTAATAATAGAACTAGTTTTATATCAACAAGGATTAGGGGAGAAGGGTCTGGAGACATTTCTAGATGTCTAATTAACAAGTTAAAGTGACCAGGATTCTGGAGAAGGGTATGGATAATACGTTTCTAGAGTGTCAATAATATAACAGGTTATAGTGACAGGATTTTCTGGTGAAGGTCTGGGATACATTTCTTGATGTAATAATATACAAGTTATAGTTGACAAGGATTTTGGGAGAAGGGTCTGGTTTACTTTTTTCGATGTAATAATAGAACAAGTTTTTCAGTGTTCCTGGATTTGTGGAAGAAGGGTTTGGATTACATTTCGAGATGTAATAATAGTATCAATTTAAGTGACCAGGATCTGGAGAAGGGATGGAGACATTTATGAAGGTAATAATAGAACAAGTTTAGTGACAGGATTCTGTGAGAAGGATCTGGAGACTTTTCTAGATGTTATAAGATATACAAGTTATAGTGACCAGGATTCTGGAGAAGGGTCTGATGCATTTCTTTGATGTAATTATAATAACAGGTTATAGTGACCTGGGATCGGAGAAGGGTCCTGGATAAATTTACTAGATATAATAATATATACTAGTTATAGTGACAAGGAATTCTGGAGATGGGGTCTGGTTAATTTCTTAGAGTGTAATTCATATCACGGTTTTATGACCAGGTTTCTGGAGAAGGGTCTGGAGGGACATTTCTAGATGTATTTATTATACAAGGTTTAGTGACACAGGATCTGGCAGATGGGTTCTGGATACATTTCTAGAGTGTAATAAATCTAAAGTTATAGTGAACAGGATTGTGGAAGGAAGGTCTGGATACATTTCTAGATTGTAAATAATAGAACAAGTTATAGAGACCAGGATTGTGGAGAAGGATCTGGAGACTTTTCTATATGTATTTAATATAAAAAGTTATAGTGAACAGGATTACTGGAGAAGAGGTATCTGGATACATTCTAGATGTAATAATAAAAACAGGTTTTAGTGACCAGGATTCTGGAGAAGTGTCTGGATACATTTATTGATATATTATTTATAACTAGTTATAGTGTCCGGATCTGTGATGGGTCTGCGATACATTTCTTAGATGTAATAATATAACAGGGTTATAGTGACCAGGCTTCTGGTGAAGGGTCTGGATACATTGATAGATGTTATAATAGAAAAGTTATAGTGACCGGATTCAGGAGAAAGGGTCTGGAGACTTGTCTAGATGTATAATACATATACAAGTTAAAGTTGACTGGATTATGGGAGGGGTGTTGATCCATGGATTTATTCTGATTGCCTGACCTGGAGTCGGGAAGAATTTTTTTCCCTAAAATGAGGTCAATTGGCTTACCACCTCGTGGGAGAGGGGAGGGGGGGGTTTGCCTTCCTCTGGTTCAAACTTTAGCAAAATTAAGATGACAAGATGGACGTCTTTTTTTTTTGGGTCTTACAAACTTTTGGTTTTTGTAGCTGTGGGACGGGGGGGAAGACTTCTTCCGGGAAAACAACAAAAGTTTAATTTGGGTATTTTAAATTTTTGAATGACCCCTTTACAGCCACTTAGCCCCTATCCTTTTTCAACTCAGTGTTTTGGCCCTGGCCCCCAATTTTCCCTCTATAGGGGAATATCCTACTATCAGACCATTTTCCCATTTTCTGTTCTTTTTTTCCCCCTTTATGTTAAGCAAAATAGAAAAATGGAGGTTGAAAAAAAACCCCTTTCTTCTGTTGGGGTAGGTGCTGCAGATCACAAAAAAAAATTTGACCACTTTTTTTCGGGACCTTTCTAAGGGTTTGACGCCCCTATGTTTTTAAAGGGGAAAACCCCAAAAAGTGCGTTTTTGGGGGGGGTCTTTTTTAAACCCCCTTTCCTGATGGAGGGTCAAATTAATATGGTTTAAAAAAAATTTTTTCCTCCTTTTGCTTTCTGAAAACCAAAACCCTTTTTTTTTTTCCCACCTACTTAAACATGTGAGGGTTTTTTTTTTGGGGAATAAGTTTGCACTTTTAATGGTTTTAAATTCATATTACCATTGAATATACTGGGGAAAAGGGAAAAAAAAAATTTTAAGGGGGGGCCCAAAATGGCTAAAAAAAGGGAACTTGCACCAGGTTCGCAAAAAGTTTTTTTTTAATGAGGTTCATTCTTCGGAAAAAATGTTGTGTTCCCTGTATTCTCCCAGGTTGTTCGGGTCCGCAGTCCCAAATATGTGGGGGTTTTTCCATTATGTTTTGGTGGCGTAAAAAAATTCCAAAAATTTTTTTTCTAAAAATTTGCGCGCGCGCCTTTTTTTTTGGGGACCAACAATTTTTTTTTGTACTAAAAACCTCGGTGTCAGTGGGGGGCATTTTTTCCGGCTGAAGTTTTTAATTTTTCTTGCTAAAAAATTTGGAATGCTTGAAACTTTTTTGAATCTCTTTTTTTCCCAAAAACTTTTTATTTTTTTTGGGGAAAAAAATGTAAAGGGGCCCCCCAAAAAAATTTTTTGACTTTGGATTTTTTTTTCTTTTACGGTGTTTCAGGCCGGGAAATTAAATGTTTTATTTTTTTTAGATCGGACTTTTTCAGACGGGGGGCCGGTTTCCCAAATAGGGTAAAACTTTTTTATTATTTTTTTTTTTGTAAAATGGGGGGAAAATGGGGGTTTGATTTGAATTTTTTAATTCTTTTTTTTTTTTTTTACATTTTAAAAATTTTTTATTTTTACTTTAATTTTGGGGAGCCCCCCTAGGAACTTCACCACTAGGGAACGCGAATTTTAATACAGCCCAAAATTTGAAATTGCTTGGGCCCAATGCTTTAGGTTTGTACCAAGATGGCGGGGTTTTCCCCTATTTCCTGCCGGGGGCCCGGGGAAGGGGGGGGCAAACGAAAAAGGGGGAAGCAAGGGAAGCATTCACAAGGCTCCCGCTGCCTGTTAAACCCATCTTTTACCCCCAAAAATTAAACCACTGGGGGGAAACCCCAATCGGAGTGATGAACGGCCCGGGCCCCATTTTTTTATTCTTTTGGGGTGCCGGGGGGTTTTTAAGGATTTAAAAACTTTTGGGGGGCGGGGGAGAGCCCCTTCCCCGCTGAAAAACTGCTGGTTTTTTAGCTGCAAATTAGCTGTTAAAAAGCCGACCCGGCGCTAGGGACAAAATATACGTATAGGTTGATAAGGGGTTAAACCTGGCAGCAGACTGAAGAAGGAGATAGTCCATTCCCTTTCAGTGGCCTTGCAGAAGATTGCCTCTTTAGAATTAATTCATAAACAAGCTTTATCTGCCTCAGTAGTGAAAGAATTACAATTAGCAAGACTAGATGCGAAACGCCTCCTTAAGGTATCTTGGGGCGAATATCTAAAAATCCTGTCGTAGTACATTCTACGAACATGGCAATAAACTTTGGGGTCTTTTAGCCCGGCCCCATGGGGGAGGTCTTTAAATCTTTTATCCCTTGAAAATTTAAAAACCCCCTTTTGGGGTTTGTTTCATACCCGTGGTTTTTGCGGGGGGATTCCATTCCTTTTATTCTAAAAATTTTTAACTGTAAAAATTTCCCCCAAACCACAAGGGAAACCCCCACCCCTCAAAACCACTACCGTACCCCCTCTCCTTTTCCATCCTTTTTTTGAAACCTTTCCCGAATCTGGAACAATTTTTTTTTCCCGAAGAATTTAGGAAGCCGTCTTTAAAAATCCCCGGCCGATGGCTTCTCAGCTAAGCTCTTCAAAAGTTTTGCACCTCACATTTTCCTCAAAATTTTTTAAAGGGGTTTTAATGATATCTCTTCTACTTCACATTTCCCCTAGGCATACATAACTGTTAATTTCCCCAAAAGGGGGAAAAAAAACCCCCCCCATTATAGGAAAAATTATTTGGCCCTTTTCTTACTAAAAGTTGATTTTTGATTTTTGCTAAATACTGGCGGGAAACGACCCTTTTTTAGTCCATCCTCATCTAGTGGGTTTTGTGTCTGGGAGGGAAACTAGGGACAATACTCTCAAGACTCTAATAATAATGACCTTTATTTATATAGTGCCAATATATTCTGCAGCACTTTACACTTAGATATAATTTGTTACGCCCAATCCCATAACATCCCTTTGATAAGTCTCTCATTGGACGCTGAAAAGGCTTTTGACAGAATATCCTGGCTCTCCTTAATCCAAACTCGATCCCACTTGGATTTGGGCCCCTTGTTTGCCTCCAAAATACTAGCTTTATACCCAAACCCCCCCGCCCAAGTAATGATCAATGGCTCCTTATTTTGGGAAAGTTTTTTTATTTACAATGGAAAACCCCACAGGGTTTTTCCTTTGTCACCATTATATATATTTATGTGGAAAAAACCCCGTAAAAATCAATTCGCACAAAAATTTTGGGCATACAATTGGGAAAAGCAAGGGAATTAAAGTGGTCTGCCTTCGCAGACAATTTTTTTTTTATCTATATCATCAATTCTCTGGTGTCCCTCCCAACTCTGATGTCAGAATTGACGAGGTTCATTGTCTGGTCTAATTATAAAATCAACCTCTACAAATCGGAGGCCCTTAATATTTCCCTGGACCCATCTTTAATTCCTACCTTAAAATAGCATTCCCCTTTTCCTGGCCCTCACAAGCAATCCCTTACTAAGGCACTAGAATCCACTGTAACGTCAGCCAGTTATTTGACCTCAACTTTCTTCCTCTGCTCTCTCTCGCTCTTGGTTTGGACGGATGAACGTCTCAAAGATGTCCCTCCTTCCGAACCTTCCCTTTTTACTGCAAACCATCCTAATCCTGATACCTGCCTTCTTTTGGCAAAAATTACAGCGTTATTTCTTCAATTTCACTTGGCACCAGTGTCGTCTAAGAATCAGCAAGGAGGTTCAGAGTAGATCTAGGGATCCAGGGACAAGAGCGGAATTGACCTTATTCAGGATCCATGATCCAAGTTATGGTTCTATATGGGTCTATATTACGCAGACGTCCTGTCCTTTGTCTTTGGTCTCTCTTCCTTGGTCCCCGATTCCATTTTCCTGAATTCCAAGTACTTTTCTTTCACTGCTTTCCACACCTTAGCAATCGTACACAAAGTTAAGCCCCAAGAAACCCTGCTAGACCCGTCCGGTCCACTCACTTCGATTATAGATAACCCACTTTTCCCTCCAGGGACTACTCTGAACTCTTCTTTGGGATTCTCCAAAACTCATCCTCTCTTGGCACATAGACTCATTAACCAAGAAGCCCAAAAACAGTGGCAGAACTGCCTTCCCTCCCCCCCATTTTCATAGCTCAATGTTAAAAAAAAAAACTATGGAACACCTGTGCACCCAAAATGCCCAATACAACCCGGGAAATGAGATCCTAGGGGAGTTAAATAAAAATTTTTTAGCGATTTTGGAAGGTTTCACCGGTCTGGTATTTTGGGGGGTTTTGCAAATGCGACATGGCCCCAAACCAAAATTTCTGCGTTCCAAAGCCCAAATACCCGCTCCCCCCCTTGCACGCCCTGCCAGGGGGGCCCAAAAATTTAGAAATTTTAACACCCACTTTTTAGGTTATTGCTAAACTTGGAAAAATTTGTAAAAAAAAAAATTTGGAATGCTTTTTTTTCCATGATTCTTTGTAAAAATTAAACATTTCAAACTAATTTTTTTTTTTCCTTTTCACAGCCTAATGCTAAAAATTTGGAAGCACCTGTGGGGCCCGATTTTACTCACAAAACCCCATGGTTATTTTCCCTTTAAAAGGGGTGTATTTTCCCAAAATATGGGGTCTTTTTGGGGAGAGTTTATTAAGTTTTAGGACCTTAGGGGCCCGCAAATCTGTAAAGGGCCCCTAAATAAAAACGTTAAATGAAATGGGAACCCCGAGTCCAGTAGGGGATCCTCCTTTTCTGGGCTTTGGGTTTAGCCAAATAGCGCACTAGGGCCACTGGGGGGAATTCCCCCTAAAAAAAACCGGAAAATTGGGGGGGAAAAAAAAGTTAAATTTATTTTCTTGGGGCACCCCCTTTACTGCATACCCGTGGGGGAATGGAAAAAATTTAAAAAAAAGCAAAAGAAAGGGAAATTTTTAAATTTTTCCCCCCACTTTGCATTTCTTTCTCTAAAAAACCTAATGAGTTAATTTTAAAATTTTCCCAAAATACTTTTTTTAAATACAAAAAGGGGGGGTAAATTTCCCTTTGAAAAAATAATTTTATGGGGGATATTAAAAAGCAGGGCCCCCCCTTCAAACCCCCATCAGAAATGAACCAGTCCCCTTAAAAAAAACTATTTTTTTAAAATTTTTTTTTTGAAATTTTTGTAAAAATTTAAAAAGGGCAGCCCCCGGGTTACATAGGGGATACGGACGTAGGTTCCCATTTTTTAAGTTAAAATTTGTTTGTAAAATTGGGAAAAAAAATTATATTTTTTTGGCAGGGTGTGGTTTTCCCCAATGTTTTGCCTTGTATTTCCCCAAACTACAAAGCCGCCTTCCACCCCCAAATGTAGTGCCGGATTAGTTAAGTTTTACACATTTAAAATTTATGACCCCAGAGGGGCAATCAGTTGCATTTAAAAAATTTAAAATTCTTTTCCACGAATGCTGATAAATTTAACTATTAACTGCGACTGAAGCCCCGGGTTGGTCAGTATTGTTTTAAATTTTTTTGAGAATGACCTTACGGGAGCGGGACAAAAAAGTCGCGTTCTATAAAATTAAATCAGCCCCCGGTTTTTTCATTCCCTTAATTTAAAAACACAAAAATTCATGACCCACAAAGCTGACAGTTTTCCCAACTTTAAAAATAATTTTAAATTTCTGACCCCAAAGAGCTGAAAAAAATTTTAAAAACCCGGGGCCTGACTGCCCGCCCCTAGGGGATTAGTATCATTAAATAATATCCCTATAGAATAGGGCCCGGGACGAGGTGACAATCAGTCTGTGCCCCGTTCCTCATGTGTATCAGGTCATCCGGGGGCGAAATAGCAGGGTTCCGAGCAGTTAACATTTCAGCTGGGGCCCCTTGTCCCGGGTTCCTTTAAACCTAAAATTTTTTTCTCCCTTTATTTCCTTTCCTCCCCCAGGCGGGGAAGTCGAAAAAAACTGCCTTTTTTGTACCCCCCAAAGGGTTTTTGGTTTTCACAATGCTTTAGGCATTTAGAAAAAATTGAGAAAACCGAGTGGTGAAGAAAAATTAGGGGGACTCAAATTTAAAAGTAAAAAAAAAAATTTTTTTAAAAGTGTAAAAAACTTAAAATTTTAAAAATTCCCCCCCCTATCGCCTTATACAATTCAAAAAAAAAAAAAATTAAAAAAGGTTTTACATTTTTGGGGAAATGCCCTTCCCCCAGGAAAAGCCCTGATCTTTTAAAATTTAACATATTTACCCCGTTACGCTGAACCGGAGGGGAAAAAATTTTCCAAATGCCAAAATTTGGTTTTTGGGTTAAATTTCCCCCCTCCCCCTAAAAAAATTGGAATAAATTTTTAAAAATTTATATTTTTTCCCAAACCCGGGAAAGCAATAAAAAGTACACTTCACCCGGGCCCAAAAAATCCCTCCCCTAAACTAAAGGGTCCGTAGGGTGTTTTTATAAAAAAGTTTTTGGGCCCAGTTTTTATTGCCCCAGGGCTAAATTTAAAAAAATTAAAAAATTTTTGGGGTTTTTTTTTTAAACCCGGTCCCAAAAAAATTAGCAGAATCCCTACATGTTTTGGTTTTTGGGCCCAAGATGTTTTATAAAAGCGGTGAATTTTTTTTACCGAGGATTGTACGCCATAAAAAAAAAAACTTGAAAACCAGGGGCCCCAAGGGTTTTTTTCCCCATTTTAAACATTTTTGCGCGGTTTCCCAGTATATTCTAGGGTACAGTAAATTTAAACAACTTTAGAAAAAACATTTGTCCTGAAAAATTAAAACCCCCTCATATGTTATGTACGGTGGAAAACAAAAAGTTGTTATGGTCTGGGAAGGGTTAGGGTTTAAATTTTTAAAATTAGTTGTTTTTAACCCCATTATCAGGGACTTTTGTTTAAGGAACTTTCCCTGGTTTATATTCAATTAAAAAAGGCCCCTACACTAGGAAACCAATTAACCCCTTCAGAAATAAAAAACCAAAATAAAACAAGACAACCAAAATATAAAAAATAAAAAAAGGGGTACTTTCCCATTTTTGGGGGTTGCCTTTTTTGCACCTTTAAAAAATCAAAGGAACTTGAATCCAACACCCACAAAAGGTTTTAGCAATATCAAAGGGGAAGGTTTTTTTAACTTGTAACATTTCCCCAAAGTATTTCCCCTTTAAAAAGGGTGTCCTTTGGGGAAATTGTTACCTTTGGCCCAATGGAAACGTCAGTTAAAACTCGTATCGGTGGCATAGGTCTGCTTTCCCGGCCTTTTAAAAGCAGTCAGCAAAAAAAACAGAAAAAAAAAATTTTGGGGGAAAAATTCTTAGCAGGGCCCACTTTCATGACCCATGGGACATGGGGGGAAAGTAAAACTCCGTGGTCGTTTTTAAAAAGGTTATATAGAAAAAAAAGTTAGGGAAAAAGGGGTTTAAGTCCCGGTTCTTTTCAAAGGGAAGCCTTATTTGGATAAGCAGATTACCCAATTTTTAAATCCCCCCAAGGGTCTAAATGAAATGTATAGCCTTAGAGTATTTCTTTTAATCAAACGTATGCTTTTGAAATTTGTTTGTTTTTAACGTGTTTTTTTAAAATTAGGGCTATGGTTTTTAAAGAAGGGTTACAAAGACAAAGCGCTTGCTTAAAAATAAAGGGAAGGTTTTTTAAACCCTTTGAAAGTGCAGCTAGGTGTGCCCCTCTGTCTCTATGCTGGGCCTTTCCCCCCAAAACCCTATCCTAGTGGGGATTTAATGGACTCCTTTTGAAGTTCCCTCCCCGGGCCCAAAAAAAAATAAGTTTCCCTTTTTCCCCTTTCTTTTTTTAAAAGGTGTTTGACAATTTTTAAATACGTTACATTTGCCCTCAAATTGGGACTGATATATCCCTTAAAAAAAAGGGAAAAAAGTTTTTTAAAAGTGATGTAGCCAAAATGTTCTTTTGTTGAAAACGTTACAAACGTGGAGGCCTTTTTTAAATTATGGCACCGGGGCTGAAATAGCGGTTTTTACAAAGAAGTTGTTGTTTAACAAAAAAAGGTTTGCTGTTTTTTAGGGTTGCCAAAACGGGGTGCGGGGGGAAATGAGATCCTTTGGGAGGGTCCTACCCAGATGAGGGGGGGAAATTTAAAGGGTTTTGTGGTTTGAGATTTGCTCTGTCACCCCCTTTTGCCTGTTATTGGAAAGTCCCCCAATTTTTCCTTCTAGGAAACTGCTGAACCCGGGCAATTTAAGAAAAACCAGCCATTACCGGGAAAACTTGGGGGCCCAAAAAATTCCCAACAGTAAGGCAAAATTTTTTGTGACTCCTGGTTTCCCCAACCTGTCATACCCCCAAAGCCAAAAGAAGCGTTTTCCCTTGGATCTGTTGAGCCGTTCCCATTTTGGGAACAATGTTTCAACGTAAAACAACCCCGGGACCTTCCCCCAACCCACATTTAGAAAACTAAACCTTTCCCTTCCCTTGCCAAAAGTTTGGGGACCCAAAAGTAAAATCACCCCAAAACCCAGAATTGGTCAGCGGCTTTTTTCATGGAAAACCCCCCCCGGCCAGTTTCGCCGGCCCCCGATTGGCCTGATTGGGTTTTATCGTGACAAGGTAAAGCAGATTTGGTTTCCAATTTAAAACCCCCGGGCCACCGTGAACAAAAAGACCCAGGGAGTGCGAGGGGAAAACCCCCCCTAACTGGGCCCTCCCCTGAACGCTGGGAGAGATTGTTTACCCACCGCAGGTTAACCGACCCCTTGTCGGGCCTTCAAAACTGCCACCAATTCCTCGTTGGTTTTAAGAACGGCCCAAATTCCCGGACTTTTAACAAGGAAAGGAATAAGCCTTGGGGGTTTAGTATATTTTAAAAACCCACCGGAAAAAGGCGGGTGAGGTCGATGTTTAAGACAACAGATTTGCTCGGGTTTAAAAGTTTTTTAAAAAATTTTTTAAATTTTGCCTTGGGGGACGACTAGATAGATAAAAAATTATACTTTAGTGAAAATTTACTACGATATTGGTCAGGGGTTTGGCCAAAATATGGGTATTATTCTGCCCCAAATTTCGCTGACAGCAAGTGTGAAGTTAAATTCGGGGCCCTGAAATTTAATGGAAGTCTGTTTTTAACTGAAAACTTCCTTCAGCAATTTGTTCAAAACATTTGTCAACTAAACTGCCCCGGGGCGTGCAGGGAAGAACCAAAAAGGAAATTTTTTATTCCAGGCAAATCTTGTGGGTTTACCCAAAGTAGTAGGGGGGAAAAAGGGAAAATTTTCAAGCTGATGCGGGGGAATGGGGATTACAGTGCTTGGGGTGAGACAGAAAAAGGGATAAAAAAATGCTAGAAGAAGGGAGGGGGCTGAATCCCTCAGAGCACACAAAAAGGGAAAGATGGGGGAGGGAAAAAACTTAAAAAACAATGTAAAGCAGTAATAAAAATTTTCAATACATAATTTAAACCCAATGAAGTCTTGGGACATGCCCCACTCCCATCTAAAACTTTAAAATTTCACTTTAATACCTAAAAACCAAGTTCTCTAAACCCTGTAAAAAAAGAGAAAAACATGCAAAAATATAAAACAGTTAAGTCTAATTCTTTAACAGTACATTCCGATGGAAGAAATTCCAAGGGGAAAACCCCAATCTTCGGTTTGGGGAAGCCGAAACATCCCCAAACCCCCTTCCCCCAAAACCCATGGTTAAATCCAGGGGGGAAAGTGTTATAGCA
>JAODAL010019960.1:0-70648 GCA_025379985.1 Phyllomedusa bahiana | reverse complement strand
CTCTATAAAACCCGGGTACTTAGGGTTAGGTGTTGCTTAAAACCCTTATACAAGACTAAAACAATTTAGGCTTTGTTAGAGACCTGTTACTTTTTTTTGGGTCTAAAAAAAAAACATTTGGGGGGCATTTTTAGATTGACCATCTGGGTAGACCTTGACCAAACACACTGGCACAGCATTTGGGGTAATTCTTTGCACTTCATAATTCAATGCAGGAAGAGGAGTTGTTGCTGAATCTTGAGCAGGTGACTCCCCCCTGCATTGCAAATCACTTAAATGCTGCTTGAGGTTGTGAGTTTTTTTAAGGGTAAATAAAAGCATAGCGTAACATGTCAAACACTATTGAACTCATGCACTTGATGACACCTACAGTCCTTTGAAATTTGGGGTCGAGAAGTGCAACATCGCAACACAATCCAAGCTCCTTCAAGCCTTTTCGTGTTTGAAAATTTTTTTGCCGAGCACACAACATTCTTTACAGGATGGGTCTTTTGTAAATAGGAACACAGCTTTTAGGGTCCCTTTTTTTAAGGACGGGACACCTCCCCTAGGGTGGGGGGTCTGAAAGGGGGGGATTTTTTTTGTAAAGAACTGTCCCCTTAAGTCTCTACGTTTGCTTTTTGTATTACAACCTTACCTTTTAATGAGCCATAGAGTAGATTCTGAAGTCAAAGGGGGATCATTCTTCTTCCAGCTTTGTCACTAGAATCGGAAAAAATAAAAAAAGAGAAAAGACACAACCGACTGTTTAATCCCCGGGCGGGGGGAGTGCTCGAACGTGAAAGCGCGCCCTGATTCGGTGCGCGGGGTGCGCTCATACAGCGGTGTAAAGTCCACCGCGCCTCGCCAGTGTGGGGGCATAGTGCGAGACTTAGGCCAAAAGGGACTGCGCCTAAATTTTCCGCCCCAGGAGGTGCGCTCATACAGCGGTGAAAAGTTCCCCGCGCCTCGCCATTGTTTTAAATGTTATTACGGGCTATGGGAAATATTTTTTAGTACGTATTGGTTTGGGGGAAGAGGGCTCGTCGTGTTTGCCAACAGACAGCTACTTACTAAGATTTTTATGGGGGAAAAAAAACAGACGAGCTCTGTTTTTGGGGTTGGCTAAGTTAAAAGATAGATAATTTGGGGAAATGGGGGAGCGAGCGACGCCTTATGGTTTTTTAAAGCAATCTATAATACAACGTACATGCCAAAACAAAAATAAACTCACGAATTTAAACCGACACTATGTAAAATGAACAAAATATGGGGAACGAAAAAATTTCAAAAAAAACTGAAATTCAATGGTTCATTTTTATTTTTTTATTTCGTTAGCCAAAGATCAAAAAAATTTGGGGGGGAAAGAAAATAAATAAATAAAAAAAATTCCCTTAATTTTTTTTATTTTTTCGAAAACCCCCCTATAAAAGTTCATTTTATATAGGACGTTACAAAATTGGGTTTTAGCCCCAACGGAAAAGCTTTCAGAATTTTGAATTACGATTTCCCGGGAATTTCCCCAAAAGCCCAATTTTCCCGATTTGGGGCCGGGCCCGGCACAACCTCGTTATGATTTTTTTTTAGTAGTTTATAGAAGGCTTTTTTCTCTTTTACAGAGAATGTTTTAAAAATTAAAAAACATTTTTTACTAATATTCCATGCTCACGGGCGAGATTTCATGCCCAATCTGTCCATAGACTACAAGGGACAAAGTAGTCGCCTTGATTTGGCCAGGGAATCCCCAAACCCCCCTTTCACCAATCAGCCTTTCTTGCTTTTTTACTGTATTTTGAACGTCCCGCCTTTTCATTTGATTGGCAACACTCATACTTATAAAGGGTCACTGTCGCCCTATTCTGATTGGGTGGTTTTTTGCCCACCAATGAGAAGCCTACAGAATTGAATTACTGTATTTCCTGGCAATTTTTTAAAACCTAATTCCTGATTACGCCGGTCTTGTTTTTTGTTAGTGATTTAAATTATGTATTTTTGTTGAAGGGTTTGAGTCTTTTTCTGATAATGTTTACACCTAATAAAAACGATTTTTTGATTCAATCTCCATGTCTCAGGAGCTGAATGTATTTCTTTGGCGATCAATATATTTTTAAATTTAATTTTAAATAACATTTTATAATAATTAATCATTTTTAGACAACTTTGAATTTATCTTTATTAATGAATAATTTAATAGACAACAAATTTTTAGTATTGTACTGTTGTAATAGTCGACCTAGAGCACATTTTGCCCCATTACGTTCTAGCTTCACTTCACCTCCTCCGGCTCAGATAGACAACATTCAACTAGGTCTGCCTGTCGGAGTATTCGAATGTGGTGCGTCCCACCATAGAACGCCCACACCGCGCCCATTGCATGCCCCTTCATGTTAGGCGCATCCGAAAGTGGCGAAGGTTGCGCCTAACACCACATCACTGCGTCTGACAGTGGATTCGGACCGGTGAGACGCAGTTTCTGCCAGAAATTGGGCGCAAATCCCAATCATACATGTCGCCCATTTTGTCCTCTTTTGTATCTGGAACCTTGGTCTGCCCATTTTTCTTGCATACAATGAGGTAGTTTGGACACCACTGGATTAACACCATGCGCAGTGTCAAGATAACTCAGTCCTGACAGACGTAGGTCCATTTTAGCCAATTCAAATTCCTTAATTAGGTCACTCAGCTCCTGGAGCTTGCAATTGTCTTTCCTAGTAATCTTGGGAAACGCTGGAAGTCTCTTAAATAAGGTACTTTTTATAGCTTCAGGACTTAGGTAGGTCTGCTCAAGTCTCTCCCACGCTGCAGCAAGGCCTTCCTCTGAGTGGCATGAATGAATTGCTCTCAAAGTCTTTACCTGTTCTGCAGACTCTGGGCCTAACCAGTTGACACGCAAGTCAAGTTCTTCCTTGGTGGTGAGGTTAAGATCATTGATTACTGCTTCAAAAGCGGATTTCCAGGCTCTATAGTTTTCAGCACGGTCGTTAAACTTTGAGAGACTAATGTTAATCAACTCCCCGCATATCATATATCTGGCAAAGTCCAATATATCTGATATCCCACTTTTTGTTGCTGGATTATGTTATGATGTCTCTAGTGTATAAGGCTTAGGTAAATGAAGAGAAAATGATGTAGCATAAAGATTAACCCGTGGTTCAGTCTCTGGAGGATCTGCTGGCTGGATGCTGGAAATTACATTGTCATCAATAAGTGGCAACATCAGTTGCTGTGTGGGTATATCTGTGTGCTAGGTTAGAAGTGGTGCTGCTATATTAACCTTAGAAGTCTCTGTTTTGAGAGGTAAGTCATTGTGGCTATCAGGAGGTACAGACAATGATTGCTTTAACACATAGTTGGCAGTCCGGCCAGCTGGGTCTTCCTCTTCTCCTGGAATATAGCAATGTATATAAGTACCTAGATCTAATGCTTGTTTAAGAACTTTTAGTTTGGCTAAGGTAGGTGCTTCTTCCTTTTCCATTTGGAGAACTTGTAGCTGGGCTTCTGCTTCTGCCTCCATTTGTGCCTTTTTTGCCCTTCCCTCTGCTTTCTTCTGTGCCATCTGTGCTTCCTTCTTAGCCATCTCTGCTTCTTTCTGTGCCATCTCTGCTTCCACCTCTGCTTTCTTTTGTGCCATCTCTGCTTCTTTCTTGGCCCTCTCTGCTTCCTTCTTGGCCCTATCCGCTTTTACCTCTATTTCCTTCTTGGCCATCTCTGTTTCTACCTTTGCTTCCATCTGTGCCATCTCTGCTTCCTTCTTGGTCCTTTATGCTTTTTACCTCAGCTTCCTTCTTGACAAGGATCTCTAGATGTTTCTCATGTAGTGCTGACCTTCTGGAACAAGATGATCTTGAGGATGAAGATGTATGTCTAGAGGAAGCTGATCGATGTGACTTAAAGGTGTTGTCTCACTACATTGATTAATTTTACCTCAGTCCTGTTTTCTTGGTTTCATTTTGAATTCGGGGGCGTGTTTACGGGCTTCTACTAGCGCAGTAGAAGCCAGGTCTGTAGCTATAGCAACCAGCTGGCAGCCTATCAGGAGAGATCAAACAGGTCTGTTGGTATAGCGACCTGGAGCGATGCAGCCCATGCAAGAGGGGATATCTCAGAATAGTAAACACGTTAAGGACATAAAATTGCAAAGTGACTTGTTTTTGCAAGATCTTTAACATAAAAAGCAATCCTTGTAGTGAGAAAACCTCTTTAATTTCTTGCAGCTGTGTGATGCAGAGTTATGCTTTATCTTTGGCGTCTTGAACTAAGGCATCTTTTCCCTGGAGGAGAGTCTCTCTCTCTCAGCTAGCTCTGTTGAAGCATCATAAAGATCAGAGTTATTCAGGAACGTGATGTACTGTGCATATTGTCTCTGGTAGCGATCATAAGCAGCAGATAAATGATTCAAACTTGTGGTTAACTTCACTGCGTCATTGTTATGGTGTGGAACAGCTGCTATTTAATGTTCAACTCTTTCCCATAGGTCATCTAGACTGTCATAGAACTCATCTCTGGTTGTCTCAAAATTCTCTCTAATCTTGTGACGGTTTAGTCGCACGTTTAGACCATACAATTTGTTCTTCAATGAATGTGGACTCTGCTTCCTATATGTCTGAGTCTTTAGAAACAGGATACATTTGCTTAGGTTTAGGGGCTGAAGAACCCACAGAGCCTTTGGTGGACATTTTCAGTTTGGTGGTACTGTTTCTTTAAGACAGGACTGCAGCTTAGCTCACTGTGGTAGATAAGCCATGTGCTGGTAAAGATGGTGGATGGCTCTAAGCTTGCTTGCAGACTATGTGCAGTTTGCAGACACTGCAGATTTAGAATCTTTTTGACTATTCTGCCACTGATGTATGTTAGAGATGTTCCTGAAGGGTTGTGAGAAGTCTCTGCACAAGCGTATGGTAGATAGTGAACTCGCTATAATAATCTAATTCCAAAGCATGTGGGAATCCAGTAAGAAGGATGCAACGGATCTGCCTTCAGGGTAGTTTATTCACTGTACCTTTAGATAACACACAGGATAAATAAACATAGTCGAAAAAATGTCTCCTCTCAGCTCCATGCAAACATGTCTGGACAAGATGGAGTCACAAATAAGATGAAGAAAGACAGGATGTGACTTCACAGAACAGGAAAAGAAGCATGAAGCAAGGTGATATGGGAAATACATAAAACATAATTATAACAAAGAGTTGCAAACGATGGCCACAGAGTGGCAACATAACACAACCAACAGAATATATCTACATAGCATATCTAAACATAACATGAATTCACATACCATGTAATATGAATGGTGACAACTGGAATCCATAGCTGGAACAGCACAGAGTCCCTACAGGCTGTAGAGGCATCTCTGTAGGTAGGAAGGTATATATGTCCTCTGTAGGTAGGTATAGAGGCCCCTTTTAGGTAGGCAGCTATGTATGCCCCCTGAAGGTAGATGCCCTACAGTGAAGGAAATATTTTTTTGATCCTTTGCAGATTGTGTAAATTTGCCCACTGACAAAGACATGAACAGTCTATAATTTTAAGGGTAAGTTAATTTTAACATTGAGAGCTAGAATATCCCAAATAAAATCCAGAAAATCACATTGTATAAATTATATAAATTTATTTACATTTTGCAGTGAGAAATAAGTATTTTATCCCTCTGGCAAACAAGACTTAATATTTGGTTGCAAAACCCTTGTTTGCAAGCACAGCAGTCAGATGTTTTTTTGTAGTCGATGATGAGGTCTGCACAAATATCAGGAGGAATTTTGGTCCCCTCCTTTTTGCAAATCATCTCTAAATCATTAAGATTGTGAGGCTGTTGCTTGGCAACACCATAAGTTTTCTATGGGATTAAGGTCTGGAGACTGGCTAGGCCACTCCATGATCTTACTGTGCTTCTTTTCGAGCCACTCCATTGTCTTGCTAGAAGACTCAGACATGACTCATTTTTTATGTCCTAGTTGAGGAAAGGAGGTTGTCACTCAGGATTTTACGGTACATGACTCCATCCATTCTCCCATTGATGTGGTGAAGTACTCCTGTACTCTTAGCAGAGAAACACCCCCAAAAAAATGTTTCCACCTCAATGCTTGACAGTAGGGATGGTGTTCTTTGGATCATAGGCAGCATTTTCTTCCTCCAAACACGGTGAGTTTAGGAAATGCGAAAGAACTCAATTTTTGTCTCACCTGACCACAGCACTTGCTCCCAATCACTCACAAAATCATCCAGGTGTTCATTGGCAAACTTCAGATGGGCCTGCACATGTGCCTTCTTAAGCCGGGGGACCTTGCGAGCACAGCAGGATTTTAAACCATTACGGCATAATGTGTTACCAAAGGTTTTCTTGGTGACTGTGGTCCCAGCTGCCTTGAGATAATTAACAAGTTCCCCCCGGTAGTTTTAGGCTGATCTCTCACCTTTCTCATGATCAAGGATACCCCACGAGGTAAGATTTTGCATGTTGCCCCAGATCGATGTCGATTCACAGTAATTTTGTATATCTTCCATTTTCTTACTATTGCACCAACAGTTGTCTCCTTCTCACCCAGCGTCTTGCTTATGGTTTTGCAGCCCATTCAAGCTTTGTGCAGGTTTATGATCTTGTCCCTGACATACTTAGAAAGCTCTTTGGTCTTGCCCATGTTGTAGAGGTTAGAGTCTGACTGATTAATTGAGTCTGTGGACAGGAGTCTTTTATAAAGCTGACTATTTAAGACAGCTTTTTTTTAAAGGGGTTGTATCATTTGAACTGTTCGGGCTCTTCAGCTAATTCTCTGAGATTGAATTTGAAATCCAGGGCGAGTCTCTCCTCTCAGCAGGCGTGTCCTCTCCTCCCAGGAAGCGTGTCTCTCCTCACTGAAGACCTGTGACATCCTCACTCTAACCTGCAGTGGAAGCAGAAGGGTGTCTGCAGAGAACAGCTATACAGCCTCCTGCATGCTTGTCACCTGTCTCCAGAGCTTCAGGCTCAGCTTGGCTATAAGCAGTTATACAGTCAGCCTGAACTGATGAGACATGTGAGGATTGTACACTGCCCTCTCCTCTCCCCTCTGTACCAACAGGAGACGATACGGCATATGCATTATATACACACCTGAACTGATGAGACATGTGAGGAGTGTACACTGCCCCCCACCCCTTCCCCTCTGTTACCAGGCAGCAGTCTGGGTTATATGGAGCAATGCACACTGCCCTCCCCTACTCCTTTCCTCCTGTTAACAGGCAGGAGACTCTATAATACTGTGTTATATGAGGGGATCTGTGACTTAAACAGGCAGCCATTGCCCAGATCATTCACCCTAGAGCTGGGGGAAGAGTTTACAGCCAGCAGCCCTTGGTTTCACTATCGATTTTAACAGCTCCGAGGGGAAAAAACAGAGTGTGCAGGCATCCAATCACAGCACAGGGGGCATGGCCGGGGCGTTTCCTGTCTGGGGGCGTATCCCAATAGGCTGAATGAAATGTCAGCCAGCCAATCACAGTGCAGGAGGCGTGTCTAGGCGCGGGATACGGCCAGGGGGCATGTCCAGACCAGCAGCAGCAGATACAGAATGCAGATTTACAGAAAAGCTCATATCTGCTAAACCAAGTGACTGAGGTAATGCAACCCAATTACAAAAGTGCTTATTTTTACTGTCCCCATAATCTGAGGCATGATCTTTGTAGCGATACAACCCCTTTAATGCAGGTAACGATTTGATTAGGAGGGTCTAACTGGTCTGTAGGAGCCAGAACTCTTAATGGTTGGTAGGGGATCAAATACTTATTCCTCTCAGAAAAATGCAAACAAATGTATATAATTTATAAAATGTGATTTTCTGGATTTTATTTTGGATATTCTATCTCTTAATGTTAAAATCAACCCACCCTTAAATTATAGACTGTTCATGTCTTTGTCAGTGGGCAAACGTACACAATCAGTAAGGGATCAAAACAATATTTCCTTCAGTGTATGGAGGTAGGTAGCCATATGACCCCTGTAGGTAGTGTGGCACAGCGGTCACAGGTTTCTGCCACTAGGTGGAGTACAGAAGAATACCTGCTGCAGACATGTCACCATTAACCTGGTTTCGGTTGGAGAAGGCAACTATTTGGTGTCAGTAGCCATAGGTTGGTTGCTATGTGGCCAAGTATGGTTGGGGTGGGAGGGCTGTTCCCACGTTCCAGGACAGGCTTTTGGCAGGTCCCTGGAGGCCTATAAAAAGCCTAATACTGCAGGTGTCCAGGGGGCGTGTTCTGCAAGCTAGCAGAAGAGCTGGAGAGAAGCTTTGTCCCCCAGAGGCTTAAAGCGGTATCTCACTACATTAATTAAACTGACCTCAGTCCTGTTTTCTTGGTTTCATTTTGAATTCAGGGGCGTGTTTACTGGCTTCTATTAGGCTGCAGTAGAAGCCAGGTCTGTAGTTATAGCAACCAACACTAGCAGCCTATCAGGAGAGATTGAACAGGTCTGTAGCTATAGCGACCTGAGGAGCTGATGCAGCCCATACAAGAGGGGATATCTCAAAATAGGTAGGACACTGTTAATGGACATATATTGCAAAGTGACTTGTTTTTTAAAGATCTTTAACATAAAAAGCAGTCCTTGTAGCGCGACAACCCCTTTAAGGGAAGCTGAAAGTATACGGTGAGCTTACAGTGCTGGATTGTAGGTCCAGACAAGACGTCAGAGAGAGTCTCTTTATGGATGTTGAGGCAGTGGTTAGATAGCCTGAGGTTTTTGTTTGTGTTTATCTTGCTGTGTTTCCTGTAATCTGTGCCAGAGAATAAAGCTGGCTGAAACAGAAGTCTGGTGTCAGAGTGCCATATGTTGGTGTGCCAATACCGTTTACAAAAGGACAGCGACCCTCTGAGATGGTCCAAGATGGTGGCTGGACCAGAGTGAAGTCTCACAGTAGATTTAAAGGCTCTCTGTAGGTAGGCATAAAGGCACCCTCTATGTAAATAGGTATATATGCCACTTGTAGGTAGGTATATGCCCCCTGTAGGTACCATATGCCCCCTGTAGGTATGTGGGTATATGAATTAACTGACTGAATTTTAAAATATTATAAAAAGATACTCCACTTTTCCCCTGCTGAACAGCTTGTGCTGGGAGCCTCTGTCCAGCATGGATAGGTGACCTTAACATGCTGACTACATTGGGTCTCTGCTTTATGCATTTACTAAGCCAAATGTGGCACATCCTTATATCATGCTGCTTGAACCACATACTGCAGAAGGTTGTAGGTTTTTCTTCTGTAGTAGCCGTTGAAGCAGAAATCCAATCGTTCCCTGCCCCGTCATAGTTTTAATTTGACTAGAGGAACAAAAACAGAGTTGGCCCATGGCCCCAAGTGGGCCAGTTTAACACTGGTCGCCCAACTTAAAAAAAATTTTTTTTGGGCACACCCCTTCCTCTCACAACATAGTCCATACAAGAAAGGGATGTTCGCACAGCATTTTTTTGACTCTTTTGCAGGGGATAGATTAGGTGTGTAATCCGCTCCCAAAAAACTGTCTGAAACTACAGTGAACTGACAGTAAAATGATGCCTTTAAAAATTGCTATAAAAATCAGTGTTACAAATTTTTAGCTTTTTATGCACTGCAATTTTTAAGATTTAAAAAAATTGCCTCAACATTTGATGTAAAATTTTCCGACGAGGAAACAAACTTTTTTGGGGCCCACTGTTTTTCTTTCAGCCCCCAAAAAGTTGTATGAACCTGACTGTAAAGTCAGCCCAGAGAAAAGGCTCAACAGTAATAAAATAGAATCCAGCACCAAAGTAGACTTCAATAAAAAAAAGTTTTATTACGTAGGAATATTAATACAACAGATAACCTGGTCAGCCTTGCTCAGCCCAGTAACTGTGCCGTTTGAAGGTGACTATTTTAAGTTTAAAGGATAGACAATTTAAAATCATGGGGCGACAGTATGAACCCAAGGGAAATTTTTTTACTTCCCCCGAAACCCATTCTAAAAAATATAGAAGATACAAATAAGTCACTAGAAGATTTTGGTGCATACTTAAGCTTAATGCACCAAAAAATTTTTTGGGGCATAGAGTGAAGGGCCCCCATACAAAAAGAAAAAAAGGAAGGCCTTCAAAATGAATTATTCTCTTGTATTCATTTAAAGCATGCAAGAACCGATTATGGATCCGCTCCACCGCAAGCGGTGGTACAGGCCGCACCAGGGAGTGGGGTCTAAGTGGGTCCCGATATTCATCAGAGCGGGATTCCCCGGGGTATCCCCTGATCGTTTGCTTGCATAGGACCGAGGTGCAATGAAATTAAAGAAATTTGGTAGACAAACTCGTATTGGGGGAAACGGCCAAAGGTCAGGGAGGGAAAGAATTGTTGTTGAAGAACGTAACTGGCGAATGGTACAACGGAAAAGGCAAACCGGAAAAAACAGGGCTTCCCCCATAGGGGATGGGGATTAGGGGTTGGGAAGTGCATAAGAAAGTGAGCCATTATATAGGTCAGTGGCCGCAAAAACCAATTCCGTGGCCCGGCCCTTTAAAAAAAGCAGGGAAAACAGGAGCGCGGTGAAAATGACTGCGCCTAGGCGAGTGCAGCCGCGGCCCACATGTGGACCCCGGGGCAAGGAGGACCCAGGGAAGGGGTGCCCGCAGCCCAACTGCTGGCTGGGCCTACTTTGATGTAACCCCCCCTTTGGCCCTTCCCCTTTTTTTTGGCCTGAGAAATCTTGCAGTAACCCATGGCCATAATTTTCCCCGGTCCCAAGAACTTTTCCCGGGCCCGAACCCTTCCAAACAATAAGGGAATGACGCTTCCCCCCTGATCGTCCTTCCCTGGCCAAAATTTCTTTTACGGAAAAAAATTCAGAGGTATCGGCCCAGGAGAAGGGGCGCCACCTTCCCAAACCCCCTTTACAAAAAAGAAAGGCTTAGCAATAGACATGGAAGGAGTTTTGGAGGCATCGTGGGAGGTAGCTGGCTTTTAGGGCCCCCGGTTGATCCTCCTCAGGCCCCAAAAAGGACCCGGATAACGGGCCCCAGCTTGTGCTGCGGATTTTGGCAATATTTTGGGGGAAAAACCAACTTATCCCCGGGGCAAAAGAGGCGGGGCTCCTATACTTTTCCCACCGGAGCTTTGTCGGGGAGCCCGTTTCGGGATTGCCGATGTTGCCCAATTCCTCAGGGTCGCAAACCAAGAGAGAGTAAAAGGCCGATGCCAAAGGGGGGGGAGGGGGGGATGTAGCCCCTAACCCCCAAAAAAAAGAGGCACTAGCCCACCAGAAACCAGAGAATTAGGAGAATTCCCCCAGGGGGAGCAAGTTTGGACCATTTCCTACCAGGCGGACACGAAATGGCGCAAGTAATTCCCCAGGATTGGGTTTACCCCTCCACCTGCCCATTCGTCCTTGGTGGTAAGCAGAAAAAAGTTCAATTCACTTCCAAAGTGGCAGAGGAACCGCCAGAAAATTGAACAAACACACTCCGCAATAAAAAAAATAAAGCCGAAGAAGACCAGCAAAATGAAAAATATGTAGGAAAAAGAGACTTTCAAAGGGGAGGGGCAGAAGGGAAACCCGGCAGAGGGACGAAGTGAGCTTTTTGAAAAGCGATCTGGATCCCAAATTACGGTATAAAAGGAGATTTATGGAAATGTAATGAAGTCCATGGGGAAATGGGGGCCACGGGGGTTTGGGAAAGGGCAAAAGGTTGGAAACAAACCACAGTTTTTGGGGGATTCTTGTTGGGGACAGATAGGAATGATTACAAAGTCCTTGAAGTCCTTATGAGGTCGGCCACCAGTAGTAGTGGCTTTAAGGGCCCTCTTCCCCTCCCCGGATGGCCGGTACCCAGAGCAAGTCCCCACTTGATTTTCCCACGAAGCACAGGGCCCTAACGCTTGCCAGAGGGGACCGCGGGGGGGATCCACCTGGGCCAGGGGAAAACAAATGACCGGAGGAAGAAAGTGACAACAGGTATTCCCACCCCGGATGTAGAGGCAGGGGGAGGGGGTCTGCTTTGATGTTCTTTTCCCGGCCGGCCCCGAAAAAGGGGTCACAAAATTTTAATCAGGGGGGAAGAGGACCAGGTTTCCAGGGTTAAGGCCTGGGGATCTGAAATACCAGTTTTTTGTGGCTGAGTAAAAGTGACCGATGACTGGCCCCTCCAGGAGAGACGCCATTATTCCAGGGCTACCTTAATGGCCACAGCTCGCGACTCCAATCGTGTATTTTTCTACAGCAGGAGAGAAAGTTTTCGAAAAGACCCACAAGTGAAGTTTTGCTCCTGGGCTCCCGCTGTATGTGCACACCCCTGCTCCCCACCGAAAGCATCCTACCTCAAGAAAAAAGGGTTTCTCAATGACCGGAACGGGAAATAGGATAGATGCTTATGCAAAAGCCGCCTTGTGCCGGGAGAATGGCTCTTCGGCCAACCTGTGGCCATTGCTTAGGATTGCCTGTCTTCTTAGTAAGGGCCCACAGTAGGGCCCACACACCACCGTGGGAGACTTGCGGATGAACTGGCAGTAATAAATGGCGAACAAACCCCAAAAAGCGTTTGTATGGCACGGAGGCTGACAGGGGGCCACTCAAGGAAGCGACAACTTGGCGGGTCCATTTGAAGTCTCTATCAAAATATGTACCTGTAGAAAGGCAGAACTGTCCGATAATGCTGCACTTCTCCAACTGGCATATAAGTGTTTTCTCTCGAGATGTCTAAGGAACTGGCACACGTGGAAGACGTTGGGGCTCTTTAAATCATTGGCGAGAAAACCAAATATCATCCAGGCAACTATAACGCAGGAATATAGAAATCTCGGAAGATCTCAATTAAACGAATTACCTGAAAAGGCTGCCGGGGCATATGCACAAACCGGAAGGCATAACCAAGTACTCGAAATGGCCGTCACGGTGGTAAATGCCCTCCTTCCACGCTCGCCCTCCTGGATATGATGAAGACTTGTAGGCCCAACCCTCGTAAATCTAACTGGAGAAAAAACCTGCCCAGCGAGCAGAAGAAGAGCTCTGTGATCTGAGGATCAGGTAACGTTTTTCACGCTTAGCTTAATTGGGTCCCTATATTCAATGTAGGATTATAGAGAACATCTTTTCACCATAAAGAAAGAATCCGGCAGCTGCTGGAGAAGTGACTTGCGGATGAAGCCCTTCTTGAGGTTCTCCTGTATATAGGCCAGACATGGCCTCGTCTCGGGACTGACACGGATAAACCATTCCTCAGAGGACTGTGGCCAGGCAACAAGTCAATAGGGCAGATGTAGGGACGGTGAGGAGGCAAAGTCTCTGCCTGTTTTTCGGAAAACACGTCCGCAAAGTCCTGGTATTCTGCAGGCAGATCCGGCAGGGGTTTTAAGGGCATCTGCGGAGAAGCGGGGAGCACCGGTTGAGGTGCCACAAGACAATGAGTCTGGCAGTCTTGTCCCCAACGCGTTACTTCGCCCGATTTTCAGTCCAGCATAGGGGCGTGGCAGGGTTGCTGAAGAAGAGCGGGGCAGAACATAGAATGCGATCTTCTCTCCGTGGAGCGCCCCAACGTGCATAGAGACCGTCTCCATGTGGAATTAGATAGAATCGCGCAGGATCTCTCCACTCACAGAGGAAATGGCTAAGGGCTTCTCAAAGCGGGTCAGCCCGAGACAAGCTTCGACACGGGAACCGGAAGGGTGAGGGCAACAAGAACAGCGTCCATGAAGTTCCCGGCCGTCCAGGAAAGCGGGGATTTGAATTTGCTCTGGAACCGACACATCCGACTGGCATGGTCGATGGGAGAGGGAGTTCCACCATAGACCCCACCCACGTGCCCTAGGTGCGTGGTTTCCGGACGGGAACTTTTGTGGAATCCCAAAGGAAATGCTCCGCGGCTCGGGTCGCTCTTTTTCGAAAGCTGGACACGGTCAATTTGCAGGGTTCTTCAGGGAGTCTGGGGAAGGGCAGGGGAAAGCTTCTGGAAAACGGAGAAAGCGAGGGAACGGTGAGGCCCAATTGGGCGCCTTCAATGCAGGTTTGGCCAAATGGATCGCCGCTTGGGACGTCAGGGAGTTCTTGAGTCAGTGCACCCTTTGACCCTGTGGAGGGCCTTCTTGAAAGTAGCGCACAAGGGCCCCCTCTTTCCAGGTCGTCTGGGCAGCGTGCGGAAAATGGAGGCGAGTCACCTCCCTTTGGGGAACCCCCTTTGCAAAGTTCAAAAGTGTGGTTCAGCAAAAGATGGGGGCGGGTTTCCCACAAACACACAACAAACTCCTTGAAGAAGGTCTGCAGACCCGTTTGTACAGGATCTACCTGCCCCCAGAGGGGGGGGTGGCCCACGCCGGGCCTTCCAGAGAGCAAACTACCAAATGCCCCCTTTAAAACCGTTCGACGGGAAGGGTCGGCCATCAGTTACGTGCATGGAGCACTGAGTAATAACCCCTGCAGAGTTTTCGGATCTCTTTCAAATTCGAAGGCAGCGAAGCCGGAGCTTGGGTCTCCGGGGGCCAGCGGAAGGGGCAGGTATAGGAAAAAAAACAGGGGAGGGGGCCCGGGAGGCGCTGCTGAGGCGTAAGCTGGCATCGTGGGGGGGTCAATGATCGGGTGTTGGTCTGTTGCCCCACTGCTGGGTCTGCGGGGAAATGATAGACGTAAGGTCCTCCCATTGGGCAAGGCACCTTGGCGGGATCCAGGGGCGAACCCCAATGTAACGAACCAGAGGGGACCCACTGGGCCACCGCAAGCGGGGGGGTTTAAGGCGAAAACCGGGGGAGCGGGGTCTAAGGGGTCCCGGTATTACCAACCCGCCGAAGCGGGATGGACTTGCCGTGGCGGGATTCCCCAGGTCGCTCCCCCTGATGCGACTTGTTACATGGTAGCCAAGGTGCAAGCAGTATGGAAACTTTTAAAAAATCGCTTCGGGGAGGGGCCAAAAGGTCAGGGCAGGCGGCGAAGAATTGGGGGTCGAAGAAGAAGTTGGGGGGGACTGGTACACAGAAACGACAACCAGAACACGGGAAAGGGTTTCCCTTTTGGGGTAGGGGGCATATGGTTTTGGCAAGGGCATCAAGAAAGGGACCATTATATAGGGTCGCACCGGCAATAACAATTCCCGGCGCACTGGCCTTTAAATCTTAAGAGCCGCCTGCGAGTCCCGGGGGCCGGCCCCAGACAGACGGGGGGGGAAGCAAAAGGGGGGGCCGGGTAAGTGACTGCGCCTGAGGGAGCCACGAATTGTGGGCTGCGGCGCTACTCATGACAATGCACCTGAGTGTGTGAAAGTGGTTCTTGTGCGATTAGAAATGGAGTTCTAAAGTTCAATGCCCCTCACTTTATGTTTGGGGGCATAACAAAATTTTGGCGTTAGAAATGCACCAAACATGTGAAAAAGGCATAGATAGTGGAAATAAAAAAAAATCTTAACATAGCATGTCATTTAAATGAAACAATGTAATGATCTTGTTGGGTGGACCACAGGCCCCCAGCAAGGCCTGTGCTGTGCTGGCTTTTGCCATATGTAGAATCAAGGGTGAGAGCAGCAAAAATACATTTCCAATTTAACGTAGTAAAAATTAAAACAAGATCGCTACCATTGTTTCTATTCACTGACATGCTATTCTAATGATTTTTTATTTTATTTCCAGCCCATCTTTTTAAGCCAAACACTGTGTGAGCTTTACTAATGCCCAAAGTTTTGTTATGCCCCAAACCCCAAAACGGGTGCATTGAACTTTAGACCCCATTTATAATCGCAAAAAAACCACTTCCATAATTCAGGGGAATTAACATGAATACCAGATGCAATAATTCACTTCGAAGGCCTTCCTTCATAGTCTTCCCCAAAATTCGGTGCATTTAAATCTTGCCCATACAAAGTTTGACGCATTACACTCTATGCCCATACTAAGTTTGGCGCATTAAGCTCTATGTAGTGTGCCAAAAAAAACTTCAATGCGTATCTACACTCTTCTATATCTATTTAGAGCTGGGTTGTCGGCGCCAAGTAAAAAAAAAAAAAACGCATTCGAATTCATAAATGTCCCCCATAGAATCTTAAAAATCCTAAATTATTTTGCTTTCTTTTTTCTTAAGATAATAGATAAAAACTATATTGAATCTAAATCACAGAAGAAACTTTCATAAATAAACTACAGGGGAGTCCCGTGTTTAAAAAAAGACATTTTACTCCACCCTTGGCCAGGGAACAATGTGCATTTATTGTGTGGGGATGAAATGATCATTAAATTACGAGTGTGACTTTATTATGTTAGGGAATTACAATTTCCTAATAAATGCCTATTACAGGTGTCTTGGGGTGCTGTGACCAGAAAAACTATAAATTTTGGCAATCCACCTAACAAATAGATAGGTGGTTCAAGAAAGCAAATAAAACTTAAAAACCATAAAAAAATCACAAAACATAAAAAATCACATCTTTATTCAAAAAATCATGATTATAGCCAGATCCCTTTAAAATATTTATTATGAGTGGTCGGTGAGTGATGGCCTTTTTGTGTATTATTGCCATATTTAAATTTTGTTTTTTCTTTGGGGTTTGTTTTTTCAGCTATTTTTTTGAATAAAAGGGGGATTTTTTCCGAATATGTTTTGTTTAGTGTCTTTTATGGCTTTTTTTTATGGTTTCAAAGGCCAATAATAAGTCCAAACATGTCAGCGAGGCGTTCATTTTTTTGTATTTTAATGTACTTCGTTTTAAATTTTTTATATTATAAATTTTGGATTTTATTTCGCGTGGGGGAAACAGCAATTTTTTTTGCACTTTAAAGGTTTTACCCCGGGAGGCGTAGATATTTAATTTGCAGTTATGTATTTGGTATGGAAATTTACCTTTTTGGATAAACAATTCATAATGGGGTTTTTTTAATCAAAAACTTTTAAAAGTAAATTAAAGTGTCAAACACCCCAAAATGTTCTGTTTTTTTCTAAAAAAACTCTGTAATAGAAATGGAAAAACTGACTGTTTACATGGGTTATGTTTTTTACTTTGCAAGTTTTTGATCCCTATACTTCAGTTCAATAAACCACAGATTTAGGATTTGAGAGATGTCGGTTACATACTAACAATGTATCATTTTCCCCAGTTTAAAAAAACTTAAATTTTTAAAAATTTCAATAGTACAAATGTGGTATGTTTATTTAAAAAACAAAAGGTGGACTTTAAAAATCACTGTTTATTGGAAATCCATTATCAAAATCCCGGGAATAAATTTTCAACTTTGGGTGCATATGTTTCTAAAAACCCCTTTTTCCCCTTTTGCGCTCTTTTTACCACATTAATAATGATATTTGGGGTTAAGGATGATATTTGGTGTAAAGAATATTTAAGTTTCCTTTCACCTATATAGCCACATTCATTAATGGCTTACTTTCCATAAAGCCGTATTAGCATCTTTCGGCTATTTGTTTGTGTCCTTTGGTCAATTTGTTAGTCCCCTGAGGAGTGCCAAACAGGCACAGAAACATGTCGGGACGGGACATAGCCTTGTTTTTGAGCTAATATAGGGAATAGTGTGTGTAGGGACTACGTTGGTGACAAGGTTGCCTTTATCAGGGCAGGTGCTCTTTTTTTATTAGGACACCATTAGATGACCTAAGGAGCGTCTCCACGTTTGAATATCAACCTAACGGTAAGACGACTACCCTTCTTATCATGAAATTTGTATTCACACCCTTTTTGCTGTGAGTTTTTATTGAAATTATGATTAAAAGTTATTTTTGAAAGCACTTATTTGATATTTTGTTTTTGAAACACTAAAAACCCACAAATAGTTATACTCTTCATGCTTTCATTGAGCACAGTTAGTAAAAATCAACAGTGCAAAGTTAGTAAGTGACCCCTTAGATTTAACCCCTAACCGACATTTGACGTACCCATACGTCATGTTCGGAAGGCGTTCCTGCAATTTGATGTATGGGTACGTCATGAGGATTCTGCAAGCTTACAAGCAGAGCTTGCACGATAGCAGCATGGGACCAGCGGGTGATTAACCCCTTAGCTGCTTCGATCAATTGTAATCGCGGCAGCTAAGGGAAAGACAGCGGAAGTTGGCTCCCTCTTTCCCCTTCAGAGCAGCTGCGGCACAATTGCTACTGTCTTACCTGACAGACTCAGAAGTCTTATTTAGACTACCGGAGCTGACGGTGACATCAATATGCCCTGCTGTGCCCAATGGGCATGGCAACAGGGCTGTCTTAACACCATAATGGGCCCCCGGGCAGAGCTGTGCACTGGGCCCCCCAAACACCACAAGCACTTTGGGTGGGTTCACAGTACGATATTACATTGGTTCAAGGTATCCGTTGGGGTATCATGAAAAAAAGGTACTGGAGCAAATACCATACAAACCCATTGGGGATAATAACTATGCTATTAAGTCCCGTAAAATAAGTGTATGCACTGAGAAATAGAGCAGAATGTATCCCACACAGGGCTACACCTGCTCTATTATTCCCTATGATTCTGTCGCAGTATCTACCGGGGTACTTATTTTCACAATACCCTGACGGATACCTCAGGCATATACAATATCGTATTTTGAACCCACCCACAATTATTGAAAGCAAACTCATAACAGTTCCATGTGGACAGCCATGTTAAAGGGGTCTCACTACAGGGATTGCTGCTTTTTATGTTAAAGACCTTGCAAAAACAAATCACTTTGCAATATATGTCCATTAACAATATCCTACCTATTCCTAGATATCCCCTCTTGTATGGTTTGCATCAGATCCTCAGATCGCTATAACTACAGACCTGTTTTATCTCTTCTGATAGGCTGCCAGCACTGGTTGCTATAGCTACAGACCTGTTCCATCTCTCCCGATAGGCTGCCAGCACTGGTCACTATAGCTACAGACCTGTTCCATCTCTCCTGATAGGCTGCCAGCGCTGGTCGCTATAGCTACAGACCTGTTCAATCTCTCCTGATAGGCTGCCAGCACTGGTTGCTATAGCTACAGACCTGGCTTCTACTGCAGCCTAGTGGAAGCCAGTAAACACGCCCCTGAATTCAAAGTGAAACCAAGAAAACAGGACTGAGGTAAGATGAATCAAGGTATTGAGACAACCCCTTTAAGCCCCAGGCCACACGGCCGCTCATATAAAATACTTATGTATAATTTGTCTTTTTTTAATCTACACTTTGAAAACTCTTTCTTTGAAATTGTGTGTTTTGTCATGTATAACGGTGCTCTCCTGTCTTCTCTTTAACTCCTTGTTTTTGGTGGGTTCAGCAGTCAAGGTGCCATTGTTGTAGTAGAAATATATACCGGCACACCAAAATTATGCAGAAGAATTAATAGGTTTATTTACAAGGGAGAAGTATTATGCCAAAAAGGTGCTCCAAAAGATGATTAAATCTGATTACTGCAAAGAATTCAGAACAATACAAAAGTTAATAGGATGCAGATGTCCATGTGACGTTTCGGCCGGCAGGCCTTTATCAAACAACATCTGAAATTGGTGAAGGGAAGAATGCAGGGTAGCTGCAGTACATGTATATATAGTAAGTCTGGAATATAGGGTGTAAATGCAGTCAGCGGCGCGAGGAAGGGCGATAGGGCTAGGGAGATGTCTAGAGAACATCCAGGAGGTAGAGTGGATGGCGTACTGGTGCCATTGTTGGACTTCACCACTTTAAAGTAAATGGCTTGGAGTGGTGAAGTCAGACAATGGCACCTTGACTGCTGAACCCAATCAGGGACTTCAGAAATGACGACCACCAAAAACAAGAGATAAACAGAAGACCACTATAAATACATATATTATATGAGTGGCTGTGTGTACTGGGGGCTTAGGGTGGCCAAACACATGAAATTATTATGTTACTGATACTCCTGTAAGTGTGTGTGTATATAAGTCCCCAGCTAAGCTAGTGTTCACACAGAACAGATGACTGTCCCCTCTTGTCTCATTTGTTGTTTATTGTAAACTTTCCCCTTTCTGCATATATATGATTTATATGCAGTGTGTATATATATATAAATATATATATATATATACACATACACAAACACATAGCTCTACCGTGCTCCCGGAATGTGCAGCGTCCAGCTCCCTGCAAGGTCCAGAGCAAAACCTTTGGAACTCAGGGAGCACAGTAAGCTATATATATTTTTTTTAATATTTTTATAAAATTTTGCAGAAAGGGGAAAAATTTTTACAATAAAAAACAAATGAGAAAAGGGGGGCCCGGCCCATCCGTTCTGTTTAAAACCCCGGGTTTAAAGCGGGGGAACCCCTTTGTATTCATGATCTCCAGGTCTTATCAGTGAGGGTTTGGAGGGAAAAGGTTTTTTAAGTTTTGCTTGAGGGGCCCCAAAGTGTCCAGGTCCTTTTTTGGATTTGCAGAGAGTGGACACGCCCTTTCCCGGGGAGCACGTAGAGCTATGAATTTTTTTTAAACCCCTTCCCGCCGGACCCATTTTTGGGGCCCTCTCTGACAGAGCCCCTTTTTTTAAATTTGGGGCTCTGTCATTTAAATGTCAATTTTAATTTTTTGAACTTTAACCTATCCATGTGATTCAAGCCTGTTTTTCCCCGGGGAACTTTTGTGCTTTAAGATAGAAAAAAAATTTTGGCCCAAAAAAAATGCTTGTTTTTTTGTGAAAAATATAAAAAGAAATCGTAAAAAATTTTGGGGAAAAATTTACCAATTTAAAATTCAAAAATTTCTGTATGTAAACAGATAGTTATTCCCTAAAAATAGTTTAAAAAACTAGCATCGACCATAGGTCTGCTGTGGGTTTGGTTTTTTTTTTTTAAAATGTTTTTTTTTTTTTACGACATTGGGGGCTTGAAATTTAGTAGAAATTTTTCCATTTTCAAGAAAATTTGCAATATACATTTTTTAAAAGGGACCAGTCCAGTTCTAGCTGATTTTTAAATTGACCTGTATGCTGGGAACCCCACATAAAGGCCCTTATCTAAGAAACTACCCCCCTTAAAGTTTAAAAACAGCTTTTGGGAATTTTAACAGAGCTTTGGGTTGGTTTCCCCGGGAAATTAAAAGGGCAAAGGGGAAGGGGGAATTTTCCCAAAATTTCATTTTTTTTTTTGCAGTTTTTAAAATTTTTTATACATTATTCAAAAGAAAAAGGAAAATGTGATCGGGGAAATGCAATTAATTTTGATTCCCCCAATTTGCCATTTTTCATAGATATCCATAAATTTCCCCCTTTAGTGCGCTTTTTGGCCAACCACAAGCCCCGGGAATGGGAAGGGAAACTCCCGGGATTTGGGGGGTTCTCATTTCATTACAATTTTATTTGGGGGCCCCATTTCGGGTTTTGGGGGACCCCCCCAAGGTGCTAAAATTAATAAACCCCCAAAAAAAGACCCCATTTGGGAAAATACCCCCCTTTAAAGGGGGAATATATCCGGGGTTTTGTATTTCCATTTACATCGACCCCACGGGTGTGTCACAAAATTTTTGGGCTTTGGGGCTGTGAAAATGAAAAAAAAAATTTTTTCCAACAATCTGAAATTTTTAGTAAAAATTTTTTTAAATTTTTTAAAAGGGCAATCCGGGAAAAAAAAAGCCCAAAAATTTTTTTAACGAAATTTTCTTCCAAGTTCGGCAATACCCTACAGGGGGTTTTAAAACTCCCTGTTTGGGTGCTGTCAGGGCTTTAAAAAGGGGGGGGGGAGTGTTATTTGGCTTTTGGAACGCAGATTTTTTTGGGGGCCCTGTCGTTTTTAAAAAGCCCCCAAATCCCAAAAACGGGTTTAAAACCCTTTCCAAAAATCCCCCCAAATTTTGGATTCAGCCTCCCTAAAGGTTCTCATCTGGGGGTTTTAATTGTGTTTTTTTGGGCGCACAGGTTTTCCCATATTTTTTTTTTTTTGAATGGGGCTATGAAAATGGGGGGGAAAAAAACGCATTTCCCGCCTTTGGGTTTTTTGGGGCCTTAAATTTTACAGCGTTCCCCGGGGCGTTTTAAAGACATGAAAACTTTACTAGGGGGTTTAGAAACAATTGCAATGATATAGATTTTATATATTTTTTTTTTTTTATTACTTTTCCCAAAAAAAAATTAGGTCTATAAAAAATTCCCTTTTTTAAATGTTGTCTTTTTCTGAAGCCATAATTTTTCAGTTTTCTGTATACGGAGCTGATTAGGGGTTTTTTTTTGGGGATGAGTTGAAAATTTTTATTAGGGAAACCTTTTTGGGGGCAAGCCGCTTTTTTCATTTTTATTAAGGTTTTTTTTGAGCATTTTGAACAAAAAAAAGCATTCCTGGTTGTTTTTTTATTTTTATTTTTTACAGTGGTCACCGGGGCCCGTATAACTGACAAACTAGTACTACTCAGGAGGTCGATACGGTTACAGCGATACCCCAAATTTGTTAAAAATTAGTATTTTTTTTTATGTTTTACTGCTTTTACATAATAAAAAACTTTTTTTCAAAAAGGAAAAACCGTTTTTGCATCGCCTTTGTCTAGAGCCATAATTTTTTAAATTTTTTTTTGTTTCCGGAGCGTTTAGGGGGTTTTTTTTGCGGGATGAGTTTTAAGTTTTTATTGGTACATTTTGGGGGGGACAAAAAAATTTTGATCCGTTTTAAATCCGTTTTTTTTGGGAAGGGAGGGTGAAGAAAAAAACCGGGAATCCTAGTAGTGTTTTTTTTATTTTTTTTTTTTTAACAGCGCTCACCGTTCAGTATCCTGACCATTAGATTTTTTTTGGGGCGATACATAACGGCGATTACCCAATTCATATAGTTTTTTTTTTTTTTGAAGCACTTTAAAAAAAAAAGTGTTTTTGTTGTGTTAAATAATATTTTTTGCCCCCGCTGTCTTTAGAGCAATCAATTTTTTATTTTTCCGTATACAGAGATGGGGGTAAGGACTTTTTTTTTTGTTAAGGGGAAATGACGTTTTTTAAAGGGGACAACTTTGGCGCAATTCTGTGACTGTTTTTCGTTTTTTTTTTTTCCCGGGGTTCACCGGACGGGTTAATTAACATGACAGATTTATAGGGGGGGTCGTTAAGCACGCGGCAATACCAAAATTTGTGTACTTTTTTTTTGACTTTTTGGGGGGGATTGGCGTTTGTAAAGGGGGGGAAAAAAAGGGGGTGTACGTGGGTTTTAAAATTTAAATTTTTTTTTTGGGGTTTTTTTTTTTTTTTTTCTTTTTTTAATTTTTTTTACTTTTTCCCCGTGGGGATTTTAAAAAAGTTAAACCCCACTTGGGAAAAAAGCAATTTTGTTAGATTCGTTAGGAAAAGGAACCTGTGCACGCGTTAAATGCCCGTGTACAGGTCGCCATGGTAACTTTTTGTCACCCCTGCCCACAATTTCATTGTGGGCAGGGGACGTTACCGATGCCCGGATGCTTTTAGAAAAACATCCGGGGGGTTTGGGAAGAGAACCCCTACGGCATCTGCACCCCTCGCTGCCCCTGGATCCAGGGAGCAGGGGCTCCCCTCCTCCGCCTGCGGCTTTATTATGCAACCATACAGGTTGCGGGAAAAAGAACGTTTTTTTACCCCCCGCCGGAGGGTCACTCCGGCCCGGGGGTGGGTGGGGGATGAAGCCAGCGGGAATTTACTGCTGGGGGGTTTCCCTGTCACGATCGTGGGGCGGTCACCCCCCCAAGCCCGCGCGATTGCCGGACGTATGCATAAGTCCATTTGCGGGAAGTTTTCTTCCCCCTAGGGCGTATGCTTGTCCAATGTTTGGGGAAAGGGGGTTTGGGGCTGTCAGCTGCTACTTCCCCACTGCTTGGCCCCCTTCTCCGTCTCCCTGGGGGTCAGTTTTTAAGGAGAGGGGCTCACGGTCCTTTAAACCCCCCCCCCCTGCAAGCACAGAGAAAGGGGGTTGGCAAGGAGGATTTCTGCAGCCTGTGCCCTTCTTTTCTTCACTGCCTGGCTGTCCTGCCTGCGCTGTGAAGAGTAAAGCGCAGGCAGGAGCCGCAGGACACAGCAATAGCAGGGGCCGCATCAGCACACACACGGAGCATCGCTGAAGCCCGGCCCCTGCTCTGTCTGACTGCCGTGCTTTCCTGCCTGCGCTGCAACGAGTAAAGCGCGCAGGCAGAGCGCAACAGGGTAGCACGGCAGTCCCTGGGTGTATTCACTGCCACTGGGCAGGGTAGGCAGCTGACCGAGGGGCCCCTGAGCTCAAGGGGCCCCCGGGCAAGCGCCTACCTGGCCCAATGGAAGAGAGGGCCCTGCATTGCAGGGCATGGTTATTGGCAGTTGCCATGGAGATCAGTACACAGCAGTTCCGCTGTGTACTGTACTCCACTGTAACAGTGATCTGAAGATTACTGATCCTAGTCCCGTATGAGGAAAAGTAAAAAAAAAAAAGTACGAAAACAGTAAAAAAAGACACAAACACAAAAAATAAAATAAATATACACTTCCCTATTTCCCACTACAAATGTCAAACACCTCAAAAAATTCCAAAATAAATAAAGTACGCATATTCAGTATCGCTGCGTGTGAAACAACCTACCGTATATACTCGAGTATAAGCCGAGTTTTTCAGCACAAAAAATGTGCTGAAAAATCTCCCCTCGGCTTATACTCGAGTCACTGTCTGCGCCCAGGCGCTGGATGGCCCGTGCGCGACAGGGGCGCTTCAGTTATATGCGACTCCTCAGGGAGCCATATAACTGATTGCCGAGTGAGCGCACAGTGTCCGGGCGCTGCGCTGGCCCCGGGCACTGTCCCCGATCCCTTCACCTATATGGACTCCTCCGGAGCGCCTATAGGTGAAGGGATACCACTGCGGGGCACAGAGCGAGCGCTCCGTGCTCCGCAGTGGCCTCCGGGCGGCCGCAGACTCGCGGCTGTCCGGAGTTTCCGGCACAGGCAGCAAGTCATGACGTCACCCGCCTGTGCCCAGAAGACCCGAGGAGCGTGCGGGAGTCCGGAGCAGCGAGGATCGAGGTAAGTGGTTGTTTTTTTATTTTTTTAAACTGCCTATACCTGCCTACAGCTGCCTATACCTGCCTACAGCCGGCCCTATACCTGCCTACAGCTGCCTATACCTGCCCTACAGCCGGCCCTATACCTGCCCGATACCTGCCTACAGCTGCCTATACATGCCCTATACCTGCCTACAGCCGGCCCTATACCCTGCCTACAGCTGCCATACCTGCCCTATACCTGCCTACAGCTGCCCTATACCTGCCTACAGCCAGCCCTATACCTGCCTACAGCTGCCTATACCTGCCTATAGCCGGCCCTATACCTTCCCGATACCTGCCTACAGCTGCCTATACCTGCCTACAGCCGGCCCTATACCTACCTATACCCTGCCTACAGCCTGCCTATACCTGCCCTATAACTGCCTACAGCCAGCCCTATACCTGCCTATACCTGCTCTATACCTGCCTACAGCTGCCTATACCTGCCTACAGCCGGCCCTATACTTGCCCTATACCTGCCTACAGCCGGCCCTATACCTGCCTACAGCTGTCTATACCTGCCCTATACCCGCCTACAGCTGCCTATACCTGCCTACAGCCGGCCCTATACCTGTCCTTACTGCATACGCTACAGTATACTCAGCTGCCTATACCTGCCCTATACCTGCCTACAGCCTGCCCTATACCTGCCTATGGGGCCATATACCTGCCTATTACCTGCGCATGGGGCCATATACCTTCCTATAATCTGCTTATGGGAGACATATAACTGCCTATTACATGCCTATGGGGCCATATACGTGCCTTTTGGGACATATACATGCCTATACCTGCATATAGGGCCATATATCTGCCTATAATTGCCTATGGGGGACATTAAACTGCCTATGTAATTTTATTGGTATCCATTTTTATTTTTAAAATTTACCAGTAGCCGCTGCATTTTTTACCCTAGGCTTATACTCGAGTCAATAAGTTTTCCCGTTTTTTGGGGCAAAAGTAGGTGCCTCGGCTCATACTCGGGTCGGCTTATACTCGAGTATATACGGTATCCTGTAAATCTGTCATGTTATGTAACCCTCACGGCGAATGGGATTAAAAAAACAAAACAAAAAAAGAACAGTCAAAGAATTGCGCTTTTCGTTCATTCCTCAGCACATAAAATGGAATAAAAAGCAATAAAACTCGTATAAATGCCACAGTGGTACTAATGAAAAAATCATTTCATCCCGCAAAAAAATCCCTTACATAGATAGCGATGCATAAATAGTGTTTTGCACAATAAAAACACATTTTCTTAAATCGCTTCAACATAAAAAAAACTATGTAAATTGGTTATCACCATAATCGTACTGCCTCAGAGTAAAACTAATTTGTTACATATATTGCACAGTGATCGCTGTTAAAAATAAAAAAACACTACCAGGATCGCAGTATTTTCTTCACCCTGGATGCCAAAAAATGGATTTAAAAGCAATCAAAAAGTCATTTCTCCAAAAAAAGATACCAATAAAAACATCAACTCACCCTGCAAAAAAAACAAGCCACTACCCAGCTCCGTACACAGAAAAATAAAAAGTTATGGCTCTCAGACTATGGTGATGCAAAAACCTGTTTCCTTTTTGAGTAAAAGTGTTTTTATTGTGTACAAGCAGTAAAATGTAAAGAAAATGCAAATTATGTATTGCTGTAATCATATTGTTTAGAATGATACAATAATCAAGTTATGTAGGTTGAAAATACAGTGGTGGGGGGGAGTGGCCTGGCATGCCGGAGAACAGCAGCAGGGAGTAGGAGCTCCGTGAGGATTGCCGGACCTGGAGCAGCTATTAAAGCACAGTGAGCCCTAGGAAGATGAAAAGGACCCCAGGGTGCAGGAGCACTCCCGGTACCTGATGCCCGCATCTCGAACTATTTCGCTCCACTGGCGAGCCTGCAGTCAGCGAGTGAGTCCACTCCCTCCTCTCCGGAGCAGGCGCCATCTTACCGACATCCACGTGTCGCGCCGGACGCACCCGCGGCCTCCCCGCAGCTGAAAGGTAGCAGCAATGACTCGCGAGCTGCGCTGAGAGGATCGGCGTTCTCAGAAGACAGGAGGACTGCCAGCTCCCGTTACAGGAGCCAGAGAGTGCCGGAGAGAGGAGTGAGTCGGAGGAGGAGGGGCGCGCGTTATCACCCGCAAGGAGCGAGAAACAGAGTGGCAGTGGGCGCATGGAGAGCCTGGAGCCACATGTAGAGCGGCCGGTGAGCGCAACCCCAAAGGGGCTTATAACCACCCAGCCCTTTGATACTGGGAGTGTATGGCAGGTAGCTGGCCAGGGACAAGGAGGACTGGCCCAAAGAGGAGACAGGGAGGAGTGGATGGAGACCCCCTATCAGGATTTATATACCTCCCCCCAGAGTGGAGCTGGAATACCACAGCCACCCAGGCTGAAACCAAGGGCCCCCAACGTGCCTTATGGGCACATATCGGGCATAGGCACATCAAAACTTGCAAGTAACACTGGGGGATCTCCCTTAAATGCCACAGATACAGTGCCTATACTAATTCCTGCTGCAGCCAACCCATCCCTGCTTAATGAGGACTGGCCAATGCTGGGTGCTAGCACCTCTCCACCCTTGCTGAGAAGTTGTGAGCGTGGTTCTCTTCATGATACACCTGCCCAGAGGGAAAGTGAATTGTCTCCGCGACCCAATGCTACTGATCAAGCCATGCGGGCCCTGCAGGGTCACCCAGAGCTACAAGCTCTTCTACTGCTCCTACCAACTAAAAATGATTTGGCAGACCTGGCATGAGACCTGAAGAGTGCTTGGCAACATGATCTGCGCACTGTAAAGGAGGACATTTCAGCTATACAAAACAGGGTGCAGAGTCTGGAGACCTTCCAGGCTTCGGTCCAGGCCACAGTTACAGAACTTCAGACCTCCTTAAAGAAGCAGCAATCTGAGCATTGTGTGTTAGTGGAGCATTTGGATGACTTGGAGAACAGGAACCGAAGGAACAATGTTAGGGTGCGAGGTCTGTCTGAGTCTGTCAAAACGCAAGACCTAGCTCAAGTCCTTACAAAGATTTTCAATTCCGTCTTGGGAAGAGAGGAGAATGAACACATTGAACTGGATCGAGCTCACAGAGCTTTGCGTCCCCCGAGCCAAGACGGCACCAAACCCAGGGACGTAATTTGTAGGAAACACTACTACGCCATAAAGGAAGAAATAATGAGAAAGGCGCGAATGTAGCCGAATATCCTTTTTGAGGGCGCTAAGCTTGCTTTATTTCCTGATCTCTCCCATCGCACCTTGCGTCTCAGGGCGGCGACTAGACCGTTGTTAGCGGCACTACAGGAGAGACAGATCCCCTATCGCTGGGGCTATCCTTTTTCCTTACAGGTAAAAACAGATGAAGGGATTGTCACATTCCGCTCACCAGCGGATCTGCCTAGCTTCACTACGGCCTTGAAACTGCCAATGGTGACTTTGCCTGATTGGGACACACTAGCTTCAATGACCTTGAATACTCAGGTGGGCGCCGGCCCAAGTAATCTGAGGCCGCCCCAGATTTTTGAGTCCCCCAGTGGTTATCGCCCCCAGAAAAATCAGAAACTGGTATCAAGGTTGGAAAGGGTGGACTCTGCTGTTAAAAAGCTTATGCCGCTCAATGATCTGACACAGGTTAACCTATATCCTACGGGATGCGGGACTGTTTTCCTCTGTCTTATTTAAAGTTGGTGCCTGCAGCTACATTAGATCCTTATATGTCGCTGTTTTCTGTTCTCGTCAGGGGGTCCATACATATTCTTCTAGATGATCCACTAGGGGTCCTCACAATGCTTGTATATCAGTTATCTGTGTTAGAAAATGATATTGTGCTCATTTATATGTAACAACGTTTATATTTGCGCACTGGCTCTATTTTTGAAAATTTTGTTTCAGCTGATGAGAATTATGCCCAGGTCTGGGAATTAGTCCTGACGCTGTCTCTGTGCCTATGCCTCAAGGTCGTATCAGAAACCTCTATGGTTGTGCTCAGTGGTTCTGATCTACCCCAATAGGTGGAGACAGCGAGCACTATGTGCCCGCTTAGGACAGCAAAGGGTGCTGCAACTTCTAGAATGTTTTGCTTGCCTATAGTTCAAGGTATAGGTGGGTTATTTTTGTGTTTTGTTCATTACTGGTGTTATTGGAATGTTTTTGGCATTTTTGGACTCGGCCTGGGGTGGGACTCTATTTCTACGCACCGGAGACATAATACTTTTAAGGCTTTGCGATGGTGACACTCAAAATATCTTCCCTTAATGTTAAGGGGTTCAATATTCCTGAGAAAAGGTCCCAGGTCCTCTACTCTATGCACAAGCAAAAAGCACAAGTCCTTTGCCTACAGGAGACACATTTTCTTGCAGGGCAGTTGGACTCATATAGAAATAAATAGTTCCCGCTATGGTGTCATAGCAGCAATCCCACTAACAAGACCAAGGGAGTAGCGGTGTTCTTTCATAAAAGTTTACAAGTTCAAATTGTGGACATTAAAAGGGATGAGAATGCACATTATATCTTTATTAGGTGCGAGATTGGGGAGGTTAACGTACACCATTGCCAATATTTATGCCCCAAATAGTGGTCAGCTCTCCTTTTTTACAACCGCCCTAGATGAGCTCACAATGTTTGCTCAGGGGAGGATTATTCTCTGTGGAGATTTTAATCTTGCATTGCAGCCAGAGATAGATACCACAACAGGGCATTCCTTTATCCCCTTTAATAAATTAAACAAAATACGTAGACTCCTGCATCAATTACAATTGTGTGATGTGTGGAGACTCCTGTATCCTAACACGAGAGATTACTCATTTTTCTCCCACCCTCATAAGAGTTATACTCGTATAGATTATATTTTCTTACAGCATGCCCTCCTGCCCCAGGTTGAGGGAGCAAGCATTGGCAACATCCTGCTATCGGACCACGTCCCAGTACACTGCGAGATTTCCCTACCGAACCAGACTAGGAAAAGATTCCCGGGGAGTTTTAAGAATCTCCCCTTTAAAAAATTCGGTTTTGTGCTGCAGATCTTTCCAACAAAAAAAAAATTTTTGTCATGGCCCACAAAATGATCTACTAAGAGGGGGCGAAGTTCTAAAAAATTCATTCGGGATTTTCGCCAAATTTCCCACAAAATTTGTTTCGGCCCGAATTACTTGGGGACGAATCGCGTTAAAAAAGGGCATTTCCAGGCTGCACAGAACCTGAGGTGCTGTAAACGTGTGCCATGCAAATATAGAGGACTTGGTTTGGTCTTCAACAATTTTGTGTTTTAGATACACCAAAAGGTGCGCCGCTTTAAAAATCGCTTCACTATAATATTCCCGGGCACTTAAGGGGAAAAAACTGCCCAAAAAATTTAACGGGAATGAGCCTGATAAAGTCATGCCGCGAAAGCTGGAAAAAACAAGCTGGAGCCATGGCAACATTATGACAAGTGGGGAGGTGGCGGCGACCACAGAAGAGGTCAGACGGGCACAATACATTCTGGAGGTGGCAAAAACGGCTAGGCCACAGGTGGCACAATAAACACAGTGTGGAGGTCAGACAGCACCACAGCAGCACTTTAGGTAAAAGAGTGGCACAATGACACAGGTGGAGGCACGGAAAGAGCAGCAGCAGGGGTCAGACAGGGGCCCACAATGACATCGGGAGGGGAAAAAACCAGGAGTAGGCCACGAGTGGCACAATCAACAGTGTGGAGCACGGTAGCACAGCAAGGTCGGGCAGTGGCCAATACATTCTGGAGGGGGAAAAAACTGGGTAGGCCAAGAGTGGCACAATACACAGTGTAAGGTCACAAAGCAGCACATAAGGTCAGGCATGGCACAGGACATTCGGAGGTGGCAAAACGGGATAGGCCACAGGGGGCAAAAATGACACATGTGGATTCACACAAAGCAACATGAATGGGCAGTGGCCAAGACATTCTGGAGGTGGCTAAAAAGGAGTAGGCCACAGAGTGGCAAAATGACAATATGGGGGTCAAACAGCAGCACAGCAGCCGAGGTCAGGCAGGGGCACAACACATTTGGGGTGGCAAAAACAATGGGCCACAGATGGCACAATGACACAGGTGGAGGTTATGGCAGCAGCAGCAGGAGGCCAGGCAGGGGGCACAAATGACATTCTGGGGGTGGAAAAAACAGTAAGCCACAGAGTGGCACAATGACAGAGAGGGGGGGCAGGGCGGCGGGCACCCCACAGCATGGAGGTCAGAGAGTGGAAACAATGGGAAAAACTAGAGGTGGGAAAAACTTTAGTAGGCCCAAAAAACACAATGACACAGTGTGGGGCACGACGCAGCACAGAGGTCAGGAGTGGCCAATACTTTTGGGAGGGGGCAAACATAGGGGCACAGAGGGGCACAAGACACAGTGTGGGTTAGGCAGCGCAGCATGATCAGAGAGGGCACAATGACTTTGGAGGGCAAAAAAGGAGTAGGCCACAGATGCACAAGGGCACAGTGTGGGGGTTACGGAGCACCACAGCACAGCATGAGGTCGGGAGGGCACAATGACTTCGGGGAGGGGCAAAAACTGGAGAAGCCACAGAGGGCACAATGACAGAGAGTGGAGGTGATGGCGGCGGGAGAACAGCAGGGCAGAGATGCACAATGACACAGTGTGTAGGTGACCCACACAAAAACCCAGCACAGCAGCATGAGGTCAAGGTGCACAATGACACAGTGGGATTTCAGGCACCACAACCACAGCACATGGGGTCATGAGTGGCACAAGACAAGTGGGGGGGTTGGCAATACCACCCCTTAAAGATGGTTTTGGGCAGATGGAGAAACTGTCAGAAAGGTTTGGCATCAGGGGGTGGCGCATCAAATAGTGGCTGGGCAGGTAGTTTGAACCAGACTGCCCAAAGGCTTTGGGTTTGGGGGAAAAACCTGCCGCCCACGCCTGATTCATTTTGAAAAGGTCAGTCTTCCACTTTTCCTGGGGGACAAGGGGGTTTCCCTTGGGGTAACGAGGGCTACCCCCGCACTGAACCCCCTCTATGCCCAAAAAGGCCCGGGGCGGGACAGCTTCTCCACAAAACCGGCAAGTTGCGGCCACACATCCAGTTTGGCTCCCATAGTCCAGCCAAAGTCTAACTGGTGGCAGAGTGCGCCAAATGGCCACCACCTTTTGGGTTCAGGGGCTGCTCGATCTGCTGCTGCTGGAAACTACCCCCCTCACTAGGGGGGTGAAGGGAAGCGCTCATCAGGACCCAAGACTTAGGTTGCTGCGATGGAGCTGGTACTGCCCTCCCCCCCCACCTTTTCCCCCAGCACCCGCGGCAGTAGTAAGTGAGGGCTGAAGAACACCCCGAGACCTGTCAGAGGGGGGAATCCCGAAAAAAGGGGAGCGGCCAACTGACTACAGGATTTCCCCTAAATTTTTGAGTTTCCCCTCCCTCTCAGCAGCTGGGAAAAACTCCCATTTTGGACAAAAGGGGGTCCAAAGGGGGGGAAAGCCGAAGTCACCCTCTGCGAGGAGACTATTGGCTTCACACCAGGCAAATCCAGCTGCGGGCCATCTGCAAAATGACCCCGAGGGGCTCCCTGCCCCACTCCATGAACCCCCGGGTGCCTGCGGGTCATCCCCCGCTTCCCATCTCCATCTACCTCCCCACTGCCCTGCCCCCCTTTGTCCCTGGTAAAAATCCACCTTTTCCCCAAACAATGTTTCTGCCAAGTCCCCTCCCTCCTCCCCTTTTCATCCCCCCCGGGGACTCTTGGGGCCGCGAGATTTCCCCACATTCCGTCCCCTCCCCAGACAGATTTTCGCATCTGTTCCAGACATGAACAGTGGAAGCGTTTTTCCCCACCCCAAAAAAAATAGTCCTCCCGAGGGAAAAAAAAATTTTAACGAATGGGCCTTCAGGGGGAAATTTTTGGCCTAAAAAAAAACTTAAGGTTTTTTTTAAAAGGGGGCATACCCCAAAAAGAAATGGTGTTGGGGAGCCGTTCTGCCGTGCAACTCGAGGAGGGGTTTTCCCGGGCTTTGTGGGAAATGGAAAAAGTGCAGCCATTTTCCGGGCCATTTCAGAATCTTCTGAAGATTGTGGAAGACTTCGGAAACCTTTCACAACCAATTGAACAGGGCGCCATGCAGGGCGCAGGGCCCATCCCTCCTTGGTGCAGCGGGGACCCAGTTCCTCCCTTTCCGTCACCAGGGTTTCCCCGATTTGCAGTTGGCGCGGAAAAGCCACACAAATATTTCTTGCTGAAATACGCAGCATTCCCCTCCCGTGTGACTTAGTTCGCCGAGGAACCCAGGTGAAACTGCGTGACACCGCTGTCCCCTACCATTGGTATGATGGAGAGTACTTGGGAGGCGAGATGGTGGGGGTGGTGGAGGAGGAGGAGGGGATATTGGGCAACACAGCAGTTTGAAAAGTGGAGGAAAAGGGCGCTCCTGTCCAATTTGGGTGTACGGGGCGGGGAAGCACATTCACCCAGTACCGTAAAGGACATGTACTGGCCCTGACAGTATTTTAACTCCAAGCCGTGCGGCGGCACCTTGGAACAAACCTTTAACCAAACACTGGCCCACTTTCTGTTCTACTATATGAATGCGGGTACTGTTTTTTGGAAAAAAAATTAGGCTTGGAACCCCCTCCGGCCGGCACAAGCCATTATTTTCTAAGGGTGCAAAGTCCACCTTTTGGAAAGGGGGGAGCAGTCCAACAATTTGGCAGGAGCACGGTCGCTGCGCCCTTGGAGGTTGGACGCTACTGTTTCTCTTTGAAATCCCCGCTAACGCTGTGGGCCATGAGTAGCAGGAGCAGGACATCGGCCGGGGAAGATTCAAAGAGAAACAGCCCCTTCCCAGGGGTGTGGAGCCTTGACGGGCTGAAATGGCATGCGTGCCACTGGCCCTGCTGCGGGGGGCAGGTTTGGCCCACCACAACTGGCCCGTCCCCCGGCCCCTGTGCCCCTCTTTTTGGACCTGTGAAGCGGGTTTTTTCCCCGTGGCCGCTTGGGTCCCGGGCCCCCACTGCTGCTATTCCCTGACTCCGGCCCCCAACCCACTTCTGACTGGCCGCTGCCGACCCAAGCTGACCCTTCTTTCCTACGATGATTAACCTTGCACACCCGGGTCCCAAGTCGGTCGGCTACATCATACTATTTGTTTCTCGTCACGGGGTCCCCATCACCGTCCTTTTTATGCGAGGCTGACCCCCCCACAACTGACCTCCCAGACACCTCAACATCTAACTTTTGCCGCCCCTGCAAAAGCCGGGTGGCCCCATTTCTTCACTACCCAAATACTACTGCCCCTCCTCAAATTTTTTCATCTTCGCATATAGGGCGCTGAGCCCCGACCCCATAGTAGTCTCGCTGAGGGAAATGGATGGGACGGGGGTTGGGACAGGTGAGGGCCGTGACCCGCCCCGGGCCAGCCAACTAAGGGTTTGTCTACGATCCCCCCGAATTTTGGCTGGGGTTTCAATGTCATCTGGGGGGAAGTGGATGACCCAGAAACCCAAACAAGAACATTGGGTTGCAACAACAAAAGCCCAATGACAGCGCATTGTGCCTTACCGAGGACCCCCGCGGGGACTTTCCCCCTTTCTGTGCGCGACCCGGCCTGCTCCAGGAATTTTGTGCTCGCCATCGCAGGGAAAGCCTCCACCTTCTGTCTGACTTTCTTTTTTTTCTAAAAGTCAGACCGTTTTATGAAGATATCTGTAAAAAATACACACCTGTAATTTGACTCCAAATGAACCCCCAAAAAGCTTGGGTAACCCTTGGGTATAAAATTCGCTCCACAAAGGGCAGGGAAAAAATTTTCTTGTATTCCGTTTAAAAACTTGTGTATTTTACTGAACATAAAAACCAAACATTAATTAACCCTTTGATATGAATTATGCTACAGAATTTCTTCTGTGGCGTGAAAAACAAGTTTCTTTTTTCTGATACAATCAGAAAAACACTTTGTTAACCCCCGGGTGTAAAAATTCGGAAACAATTTTAGCAACCCCAAAATACTAGCTTTGTAGCATGTTCAAATGGCGTTTTTTACCCCCAACAAAAAAAAAAACCCCAAAGAAGAAAAAATTTTTGGGGAAAAATTTTTTTAAAAACCCCAAAAAAGCTTTAAAATTAAAAGGCCAAAAAGGCCCAAAAAATTTGTGGTTTAAATTTTTTTTCCCCCGGTTTTAAAAAATTTCGGGAAAATTTTTTTTAAAAAAATTTTTTTACCCACAGCACAAAACAACGCTTAATTACGGGAACCCCTGGATTAAATTTTCCAAACAATTAGCCCACAAACTACTAGCTTTGTACTGTTACAATGGCGTGTTTTTTTTCCTACACAACAAGAAAAAAATGGTAAATTTAACCTTTTTTTTTTTTTTGGGGGGGTAAAAAATTTTTTTTTTTTGAAAAACCCAAAATGGGTTTAAACCCAAAAAAAAAAAAAATTTGTTTTTGGCGTGTTTTTGGGGAAAAAAGAAAATTTTTGGTTTTCTTTTTTTTTAAAAAGGGGGTCACCCCACAGCAAACAATGCTTAAAATTTAACCCCTGGAGTAAATTGTGCCCAAAAATTTTACAACCACAAACTACTACTTGTAGGGGTTACAAAGGCGTGTTTTTTCGCTACACAACAAGAGAAAAAATGGGAAATTTAAACCTTTTGCTTGTGAATTATGTACGGAAAAATTTATTTTTTTTGGGGGTAAAAAAAGTTTTTTTTGGTCACCACAGCACAAAACAACGCTTTAAATTTAACCCCCGGATGTAAATTGCGGCAAACAATGAGCAACCACAAACTACTAATTTGTACGTGTTAAATGGCGTGTTTTTTACCCAACAACAAAAAAAAATTAATTAACCTTTGCTGTAATTTTGCTAAGGAAAATGTATTTTTTGGCGGTGAAAAAGACGTTTTTTTTTGGGCACCCCAGCAGCAAAACAGCTTAATTAACCCCCTGGATGTAAATTGCCAAAAAAATTGAGCAACCCCAAACTACTAGCTTTGTACGTGTTACAAAGGGGGTTTTTTTTAGCTACACAAAAAGAGAAAAAAATTTTAATTAACCTTCGCTGTAATTATGCTACAGGAAAAAAGTTTTTTTGGCGGGAAAAGAGGGTTTTCCTTGAGTCACCCACAGCAAAAACAAGCTTAATTTAAAAAAACCCGGATGAAATTTGCGCCAAAACAATTTACAACCACAAAATACAGCTTTGTAGGGGTTACAATGGCGTTTTTTTTACGCACACAACAAGAGAAAAAATTTTAATTAACCTTCGCTTTGAATTATGCTACGGAAAAATTATTTTTTGGCGGGGAAAAAGAAGTTTTTTAGTCACCCCAGCAGCAAAAAAAAGCTTAAATTTCCCCTATGAAAAATTTTGCCAAAAAATGAGCAACCCCAAACTACTGCTTTGTAGGGGTTTTACAATGGGGTGTTTTTTTCCTACACCCAAAAAAAGAAAAAAATTAAATTTTTCCTTTGCTTTTTGAATTTCTCAGGAAAAAGTTTTTTTGGCGGAAAAAGAGTTTCTTGGGCACCACAGCGCAAAAAAAACGCTTATTAAAACCCCCGGATTAAAAGCCCCAAACAATTGGCAACCACAAACTACTACTTGTAGGTTACAATGGCTTTTTTTACCTACACAACAAGAGAAAAAATTGGAAAAAACCCTTCGCTTGTGAATTTGCTACGGAAAAATGTATTTTTGGGGTGAAAAACGGGTTTCTTTTTATCACCCAGAGCAAAACAACGCTTAATTAACCCCCGATGTAATTTGCGCCAAACAATTGAGCAACCCCAAACTACTAGCTTTGTAGGTGTTACAATGGGGGTTTTTTTTCGCAAAACAACAAAAGAAAAAGTGTTTTTAACCCTTGCTTGTGAATTAGCTACAGGGAAAAAAGTATTTTTTTGGGGGAAAAAGACGGTTTCTTTTTGTCACCACGCAGCAAAACAGCCTTAAATTAAAACCCTGGGGTGTAAATTTCGCAAAAGAATTTGGCAGCCAAAAATTTAAGTGGAAATTGTATTGTAAAACCTGTTTCTTTAAATAAACAAAAGGAACAGGGTTTGAGCCCCCCCTTTGGGTATTCAAGTGCGTGAGCAGATAGATTAACATGTAAGCAGCTGACTGGGCGCACACTGGGCCAGATCCCCTACCCCAAAAAAAGAAATGAACGAAGAGAACACCCTTTAGACAAGCTTAGACACCCCCCAAAATCGCTGTATGAAAATCATTCTTCATAAAGCTAATTTCAACAGCCGCGGCAGCCCTTCCCCAACATACGTGAAAGGGGTTGACTCCCACATCGCGCCCGGGTTAAAGTGGGTGACTACAGAACCCGCCGGGTTTTTGATTGGCTTCATCCCTGCCATGTCATGCAGGCTTTCCCTTTTCTCCCCGATTTCTTTTTCCCCATGAACGCCTTCTCGCGCCATTTTATCAATGAAAAACACACTTCGTTCACCCGAAGTACCCCAAAGTTCGACTTCGTTCCGAACCGAAGTTTTCCTGAAATTCTAAACGAATTCCACTTCGTTAGAATCAATTCGCCCATCTCTAGATCTGACCCCTAGTCAGTATAATGGGGGGGTCTCTAAAGTGCGTGCCGCGTGGGACCCATATCAAGCATGGCACCAGAATTAAAAGGGAGGCGCTGCCAAGCTTGAGTCCCTGCTGACTGAGCTTGCCTCATTGGAGAGCGCACATAAATCTTCTGTGGCCGAGACTGATCTTCGTGACCTGCTGCAAACTAGGCATGAAATTTGATTACTCCTGGATAAGAAAGCGGCTAGGTTTAAGCAAATTTATGCTGGCTCAGACGGGTTTACAGCTAAATTTTATAAAATGTCCAAGGATGAGCTCTCAGAGCCTTTATTGAATTCTTTTAACTCGGTCTCGCAAGAGCAACCCTTTCCCCCGCATTTTTTTAAAGCAGTAATTACTGTGACCCCGTTAAAGGGTAATACTTTCATAAGTATAAATGTCCCCTGTCTGCTGTACTGAGATGCTCAGAGGTTGGTTCCGGCTACCTTTAGAGACTTTACAGCCTCCTCCTTTAAAAGGTATGAGGACTGTGTCCTACTGCAGAATAGGACTCCCAATGTATGGCTCCAATACATGCAACTCAGGCACTTTTTTAATGTTAACAAAGTTAAATTAGAACTAGTTAGGCCGCTGACCAGATTTGAGATGCTTTGTGTGCAACAACATCCTCCTAGTCATTCGATATCAACAATATATAGTTTGCTGATGGAGGATTTGTCAGCAATACCACCAAATTATCAAGTAGGCTGGGAGCGGGAGTTGGGCCACACATACAGCACAGAAGATTGGACTAAAGCTTGTGTCTTAACGCACAAAGCTTCTGTCTCCTGCAGAATTCAGGAACATAATTATAAGGTCCTCTCAAAGTGGTATAGGGTAGCTACACTCTTGTACTCTTGTACAATGTCCCAAATTTGGTGGGGATGTAACGAGCTTCGCCCCTTCTAGGCCAAAGTCGTGGACTTACTTGAGGCTATTACAGGGGTCAGATTGCAAAACGATCCCTCGGTTCTTCTCCTCCTCATCCTCCCTGTATCTATGCGTGCACTTAAGGAAAGTTTACTAGTCTTCCTACTGGTTGCTGCAAAAGCCATTATCCCGAGGAAATGGAGGTCTACTCAACCCCCTACCATAGCAGAATGGTTTAAGGAGATCTTCTGTTTACAAAGGATGGATGAGATCCGAGTGTACCAAACTCAATCTTTGGATAGATACTATAGGAAGTGGAGGGAGTGGATGATGTTTACTGCTACTCCAGAATACTGGACCTTTGGCTGAGGACACATGTGCGTAGTGGTTTGGATCTTGGGACTCATATATATTCTGTGTAAACATAGTCTCCAGGTAAGCAAGCGTCTGAGATGGAGCCTGGCCGGGTCGAGTCCGAGAGATCCAGTATGTGTTTTGTTAGTCATTTGTTCTTTGGATTTAATTGTTCCTTATATTTAGTTTTCGGTTTGCTGACTTGAATGCTATACTTTCTAACACCTTAGCAAAGTGTTAATGTAGGATGTTAGAACCCAGCGCAATGATTGGTCAGTCCTGAAACTCTTGCTGTTATATGATGTCTGCTAGCCGTTATCCGTGCCCTTCCCTCTGCCTCTCCTAACCTTCATCCCCAACCCCTCCTTTTTTCTTTTTTTTTTTTCTTTCTCCTCTTCTTTTCCTCTCTACTTCTCTGCTAGCACATGAGGTTAGGACTATGACTTATCAACTCTGTTATGATAAGGGCCTTAAAAGCTGTTACTGTTTATTGTCTGTGCATTTATCTATGTGTACCTTTGTGAGGTTGATGTATATTTTGATTGTCAATAAAGCTGTGTTGAAAAAAGGAAAATAAAGTGACAAGCAAAATGGTGATAATGTTTTGAACTTGTGATTTTCAGGCTCCATATCTCACCATCCACTACAGCTTTGAAAGTGAGACTACCATCATTTTATAGACAATCATCTTGGTTATGGCATACATAAATATGACTTGTAAGTATTTAGCATCTGCTGAGTTCTGCAGATTGTCATGTAACTGCATTGTCACTGTTTTGCTCCTAAAAATCAAAATGTTAGTTTTTATTATTTTGTTTCTGTAATTCCACCTTTGGATTTCCACACTGCCTGAATCCTTCTAGGCGCTCAATCAGATTCCAGCATGTCTCGACAGAAATATGATCTCAGGTCTCTTCTACATGTTCCCAATATTTGTGCATACTGATCGACTCACTTTGGTATGAATAGAGCTTTTTCTTCAACACTACTCTCAAGGGTTCAATTGGGTTGCGGTTTTGGGACTGTGGAGGCCATTGTAACAACTTCATTATCATTGGATCATTTCTTTGCCACACTCGACGTACACTTTGGGTCATTGTCCTGCTGGAACACTATATTGTCCTTTTCACACCCATAGTACTCAAGAGTATGAAGTAACCCATGCTGTAGGATACTCAAATATAGCTCAGCATTGAGACCACCATCGATCCTGGTCAAGTATCCATCACATCAGGCTGTGAAACAACCTCATATTATCAGGCTTCCTCCACAGAACTTGACAGTTCCCTCAATTTCTCGATACATTATCCCCTTTATCCCTTGATCTTTCGAGCCCGATTTACAACTGTCAGAACCAAATCTATTGGCTTTCATCTCATCACTCCAAATCACCTATTTCCAATCTTCTAATTTCCACCTTTCGTACTTTTTAGCAAACTCGAGCCGATGCTTCTCATGATGATATTAAAGTCACCGCTTCTTCACATTGTTTTGGGCCACCGTTCCAGACTTGTGTAATGCACGTTGCATGGTTCTTGCATGGACTATTACGAAGCATGCAAGCGATTTCTATTGCCGTGTTTGTTGTGCCAGAACTGATAGACCTGGTGAAAAGGTGACTTATTGCCTCTGATATTCTGCCTGGACATTTATATTCTTCCAGCTGTCATGGCCTCACATGATGCAGTTTGGCAATTTTTTGGCAGAGAGACACTATTGATGAGCTGGATGATGCTGTTTTGCTTTTCTTGAGAAATCTTCTTCATTGTTGCTAGAAGCAGTGACCTTTTGCTTGGGAATCAGTCTAATAACACATTGAGTTATTAGGGAATGTGAGAACAGGTTGTAATTTGTAGTAACAAGAAGAAAAAGATTATCCCACCACCAAGAGGAAAACAGTAACAATGCAGTTACATGACAAGAATCTGCAAAACTAAGCATATGTTAAATAGTTACAGGTCAAAGTTATAGATAAGATAAGTAAGATGATTGTCTATAAAATGATGGAATGCTCATGTTCAAAGATATAGTGGATGATGAGATATGGAGCCTGAAAGTCAGAAGGTAAAAACATTGTTACTCTTTTGCTTGTCAATGTGAAATATGTTTATTGGATATGATTTTAGAACACAAAAAACTTTAATAAATTGTAAATATGCAAAACCCTGCAGTAAGTGGGAAAAACAGTTTTCAATAAAAACGTCCTGAATAACTTTTGTGGAGTGAGACTATGAATTTGTTCTGAGAAATAGTATCGCTTCCATCAGATCCTCCTTCATAAATGACCTTAAATCTCATCCAATTATTTTCAGGCTAGAGAACGGCCTCTCTACACTAACTTGGGTTGGTGGTAAAGCGGTGATCACATAGGCAACATCTCTAACAATCTCAGGGTATAAAGGAATTGCATCATGCACAGTCACTTTTGATGAATGGTTGAACTCTTCTACTTCTTGGAGAGTAAGTGAAAAATGTTGCTGAAATCTGGTCATCCTATTTGCTATGGGTATGGAATCTTTTCCCCTGTGGCAACACTTTGCCTGCTTCATGTCATCAATTAAACTCATCATCTGATGAGACTGAAGCTATAGGAGAAGTAGCACTGGCTAGACCCAATTTCTCTTGCACTTGGCACTGGATTGAACTAACTGGACCAATTTTATTATATTGTTTGGGAGTGGTTGTCTGTCCATTTTATAATGACTCCGACTCCACAGCTCTGTAAAGAACAATCTGTCACTGGCTGCAGCGGTAAAGGGTTAATGAAGTTGTCCAGTTCTTTTGTTTTTTTATTATTTAGAGTCATTATGAGCTATAGTGTATAAATAAACTTTATTGACGTGTTATGTATTTGTGTGTTTTATATTCACAATATGTAGGGCAGTAAATGATGATGTTTTGTTCAGAACATCTTCCGTTACTACTTCACACACTATAAAAGAACTGGCCAGCCTGATGACTAGCCTACATGCTTGTAGCCACCCACCGCCTTACCCGAACGCTACATAGCACACTAACCAACAAGCCATCAATCTGCACACTAGTCAGTAGGGCGTCCATCTAGGGTGGTCCTTAATACAAGCAAAAAATTATAAAAAAAAAATTATATATTCATTTGGGTAAGAAACTAAATAAAATAGAAACAATGTTTGCAACTTGTTATATTTTTCCATCAGTGCTACTCCACATTCTTCAGTATCATTAGTCACTATCATGGCACTAACTGTTTTCTTGGCAGCCTTGTAGCCTACATCTGCAGATCATACATCTACATCTTTGGACAGTGACGTAAATGACATGCTGGTGATGCGAAAGAACCTGTGAGTTTTCTGGGTGACAAAGTCTTCCGGGTTATTCATCACAATTGATGCTGAATCGACAGTTCTTGGGGGGAGGGGTTCGGTATTTGACACATTTGACACAGCATGATCAAACAAGGGTAGAGCAATCAGTTCCTTGGATAAATACCATAAGTGTCCATTCATCTTCATCACAATTTATGACACTGAGTTGTTCAGTTCCTTGTACAGGTGGGGGGATGTGGGACGCCTTTTGTTCAGCGAGACCCCGATCAGATCCCCCCACGACACGAAAAAAATTTGATGCTCCCGGTGGGAAACCAGGGAAGTTGAAGGGGGGAAAAGTTTTGGGTTTAAACCAGTTCCAGGAAGAGTCACAAAACCCCGACACTGGTAGGGGGGGCCTTGCCACTTGGAGAGGGGATGTGTCCCCATGAGACCCCTCAACGTCAGGACGCGAGTTGCCATTCCTGCAAATCCCTAATAGCCGAAGCCATTTTCCCTGGAGAAGTATCTACCTGGGTGAGGAGCCCGTATGGCCCGACAAGAGGTCGCCTGGCCCTGCAGTGGGCTCCGAAGGGGGGAGCCTCCGAGGGCGGTTTTGGAATGCCCGGTGATTATGGTTCAGATGGGAATGCCCGCGGACCCTGTCCGGGCAACAACAGCGCGGGGGAAGATCCCCTCGGGGAATTCAGGGGGGCGTTTGAGACAAATAAAAGATTTTTGGGTGTGTTTCCATCGAGTGAAAATCCCACGGGGGATGCCCCGCCCTAAGATAACGGTACCGACAAACCCCGCCAAAAATGTACAGGGGGAAAGAACAGGGTGGACAGCTTGCTGGAGAAACGGTTGTTCAAGAGGTAAAAGTCCCTGGGCCCCCCCAGTTTTTTTGGGTTTTTGCGAAAAAAAAAAGAGGGCAGTCTTTTTGGTTAACTACGGGAAAGCTAAATGCCCAGCCCTTTCGTGGCCTTCCCTCCTGGGTTTTGAAGGTCATTTTCCCGCTTAGGCCATGCAAAGTTCTTTTCGACCTTGACCTGGCCAGCGGTAGGGGTACCAGTGGGAGAAGGATAGGGCAAACCCCTTTCATTTGCCTATGGGATTTCTCGAGTTCAATTGGATCCCGTTTGGGCTTTCCAAGCCGAGGGACTTTCCGCGGCTGAGGGGAACCGTTAGGGGTTTTTAAATTTTGGTCGGTGCTGATCACTGGCGATGTGGTGGTGTTGGGAATTCGTTCGGCCTCTCAGAAACTGCGGCAGGTTCTGGAACGATGAGACCAGGGGCTTAAGTTCAAGCCAAGGAAGTGCCAGCTCTTCCAGCAGCAAATAAAAGTATTGGGGATTGTGGTAACCTCTGAAGGGGACGCCCCCCCCCAGTAAGGGTGGAGGCAGCCAAAAACTGGCCCTGGCCCCGTGTACATCGAGAGGTGCGGCATTCCCTGGGCTGGCTGGGTATTACGAAGGTTTTATACCCCGTTTCGCTCATCTGAGGGCCCTAAATGATTATTTTGGGTTTATGCGGGGGCCCAAAAGGAATCCCCCTTTTGAGGGGGGGACCTTGGCAGCAAAGAGGTTTTGAAGCGGTGAAAGAAGGCGCCGTGCCCCAATTTGGCCTTGCGCGGTTCGACACCCCTTTTTTGTGTATATGACGGTAGTTACATGTTTTGGGGGGCGTGCTGTCCCAAGTCAGGAGGGCGGAGAGAGTAAATTTGCGTAGCCAGTCGGTCCTTGGGGGAGTAGAGCGAATCCTGACAATTATAGCCCCTTTAATTTGGGAACTTTTAGCCCTGGTGGGGGCCCAGACTGAAAGGTTCGCAGGTCCCTGACAGGGGGCAGAGGGACTGTCATGACCACAACCCAACCCATTGGCGCATTTGGAAAAATGTAAGCTTGGACCCCTCGAGCAGAAAATGGGGGGACGACTCTCAAAATAAAAATTCCCTTTAAATTTCCCGGCAGAGAGGGAAAAAGGGGAATCCCGGATGCCTCTCTGGGTCCCAGTCGATAATCCGCAGCATTGATGGGGAATTAGAGGACACTGAAACCCCGACTTTACCCAGTTCCCTGTGTTCCAGGAGGGGAACACTAAGTGGGGTGGGTCGGGGGATGTGTGGTTTTGGGAAGAAGGGCTGTTTGGAGGGGGTCGGATGGTTCCCCAGATTTCAGAAAGTGAAGGGGTGGGTCCCGGTCTGGGTTGGCCCCGCCCAGAGGACGGCCCAGCTGATGGGGAGGGGCAAAAAAGCTGTTGAGGCAGTGGGATAAGCGAGTGTTTCCAGGGTCTCCTTGCGGACCATCTATTACAATCGGGTTGCAGCACAGAAAAAGATTTTTATTTCCCCTTTTCATTAGGGCCCGAGGCCCGCTGGGAAAAGCCCGAGAGGGCGCCTTTTTGGGGGTGACAAAACCATAAATGGCTTCAAGATGGTGTACTCCTGATTTTTTAAGCTGGGGGTCGAAGCTTGCCTCAAGTGTCGTTCTTTTGGGTTAAGTAAGGCACTAACAGCGGGGTCCGTTTTAGCCCCCTCCGACATTGCGCCCTAGGCTCCCGATGTTGACTATGTCAGATTGGGTATCTCTTGGGCATTCGTACTGTTTTGGTCAGCCACCTTTACTAAATATGGTGGCTGTACCACTGGGATTGACTGCAAAAAGTCTCTTGTGGGGGTCTGCAAGCCTTTATAAGGTGTTTGGGGCCCAAGAGGTAATTCCGACAAGGGGGGTGTTTCCAATGGCTTAATGAGGAAACGGACCCCGTGTTGGGGTTGAGATTCCCGTACATCTGTATTCCCCAGGGGGAACGGGCTTGTGACGGTTTTTTAAAGCCCTTATCTATGCTGCGGATTTAGAGGACAGCCCAAAGGTAGGTGGCTGAGTCCTGCCCGGTGATGGGGCCTATAACAAAAAGGGGTGACAGTACCAGGGCTACTCCCCAAATTTCTGATTTTTCGGGGGAACCGGGTCGGGGAGTTGGGATTTCATTGCCAGTCCCAAGCCCACCACCGCCGTACCACGGCCCGGGCCCAGGAACACCGCCGGATGTGGGGTGCAAGGTTGTTGGGGGTTGAAACAAGTGGTTATCCAACCCCCCGGCTGTGCAGAGAGAAGTTTTTGAAGGGGTTGGGGGAAAAGGTAGGAGTAAGAGGCCCCTTGGAAGTTTTGGGTGGGAAGTGGGAGGCGGTCCCATATGTGGTCCAAGGAGGGTGGGCATGCCCCCCCAGGCTGCAGGGGTAGAGCCCATAGGGAAGGGGGCCCCCCTTTAATCTGGCAGAAAATATGTTTAGGCGCGTGATTTTGAAGTGCCTAAACTATGGGCCGAAGTCCTACCCTGTCGCAGCCCCTTGTTGAAGAATGGTGGGTTGCCATTTGGGTGTCAATTTAGGGTTCCCCTGTGACAAAACTTCCACCCGGGGATGTGGAGCAGCCAAAAACCCTTCCCCAGGGGGGTGCCTGAGGGGCCCCCAAACCCCTAGCCCCCCCGTAGGACGCCCCGACCCAACGCCGTGTCCCTTCACGCTTGCGCAAGACGAGTTTGTTTGGGGGGGGGTTGTCGAGGACGCCAAAATTTATGGGGGGTATGGGGGATGTGGGGCAGCCCCCTTTTTGTTTCTAAATAAATCCCATGCGACAGTTGTTTAAATGTTTCTTTGTTTTTCTGTTTTGGGCCCCAGATGCCCCTATGTCCAGTTTCCCGTGTATGCAATGAGGGAATGGTTAAGACTGACAATGTTGGGAGCCCTTTTGAGAAGCTGCTGGATCTGAGGAAAACGAAGAGACAGGACTGAGTAAAGGAGCCAGGATTCAAGTCGTTCCGGGGAAGAGGAGAGCCTGACTGTTATAAGACGCCATCGCGAGGGGAGGAGAGAAACCTGGGACAAGAAGGGCAAAATGCCCAAAATGAGAGGACTGTCGCCCGGCCTCCATTTCCCTCCATCTGCCTGAGAACAGGAATTTCCCGGGCCATCTTTAAGGTCCCAGAGGTTTGGGGCACGCCAACGAGTTCGGGTGGAGAAGCCCCGTATTAGTTTTGTTTTTTAGGTAATTACGGCCAAAGGAGGGTTTCCCAAATACATCCCTTGTTCGGATTGGGAGTTTACTATGGGCCCCTTGCTCTTAACCGGTTATTTTGGGGAAAGTTTGTGGGAAGTGGTTTGGGGGGGAAGTGGGTAAAAACTTTTTTGCTGTGTAAGTGTGTGCTGCACCCCAGCCCCTGCAAACTGCCACCTTTAAAAAATTGTTCCGTTTTGGGGATTACGGTATAGAAGGTAAGGGGTTATCGGCCTTTCGAACCCCCCGGTTAGGTAAAGTTACCGGGATCCCGAGGTAATTTTTTTGGCGGTCGTGTGCAGCAAGGGGCCAGGATTCGTATTTGTAAATTTGTGTTTTTGGGGGATCTGTTCCCCAATTGTTCCAAAAAATTCAGTAAAAAAAAACGTGTTGAGTTTGGTTTTGGGGTTTGTTTTTTTTGTCCGTGACTTCGCTTTTTACCCGGAAAAACCCTCCCCTCGGTATCGGTTTAACGGTAGATGTTCATTAGCAGCTGAGTGGAGTGTTGGTGCGATGTGCCGGGAAACCACCCCTTTAAAAAACTGTAAAGGGCAGATCCCTACAAAGATTTTTTCTTCTTTTTTGGCATGAACCTGAACACCCGATTTTTACGGGGAGAGGGCCCTTTATGCCCATCTGGTGGTGCAACCCAAATGGAGTCTGAATAAAAATTCTTAGGGGAAAAACCCACCAAGGAAAATGTTTTTTGCCCCAAAAATTCATGGTAGTCCCCCTGGATTGGTATGACGCATTTGCTTTCCGAAAAGGGACTAGATTCCGCATAATGGGGGGAAACTGTTTTGACATGATCTGGTTGATAGTGCTGTCTGAAAGGCAGTAAAGTAAATTGAATTCCCAGTGTTTTAAAACCTGTTGAAGATCATTATTAAAGCAATGAACTATCATTACTTCTGGTGCTATTTCTAGAATATGATGGGGGCACACAAACCCGAGCCCTTTCCCCCAAGTTTTTTTTTAGAAGTTTGAAGGCATTTTCCTTGAAACCCTGGGTTGAGAGACAGTTGTATCAAAACAAATGCATTTCACATTGTCAGTAACATTCCAGGTCACTGCTACATTGTCAGGCTATATTCAGAAAAATTTGTGCTGCCCTGCTACACCCATGTCTTTTACACAAGGTGCAAATAATACTCTGCCATGGTAAAAATCCAGACATTTTGATTGTGGGTTAGGCCCCCCTTTAAACCCCTGTGTATATTTTGGCCCTGAATAAATTTTTTTCGCATTTTTAGTTTACAAACATGAAAAAGAACCCAAGGGGCCCATCCAAACCGGCCACTGATTTTCACTGTAGCCAACCCCCCCCCCCCCCCCCCCCCCCCAAAACCCTCCCCAAAAGAAGCGTCACAATATCCCAAAGGGTATTTGAAAACACGGGGTTGGGGTTTAGGGCGATTGGTGACTACACTAAAAGGCGGGGAAAGGGTTCCTGACTAGCCCCCATGAATTTTCATTAAACCAAAGGCCTCCCCAGCTCTTCTATAGTGCAGGAAAGTAGTAGAAAGGAATAACTTTCCCAAAAGGGAAAAATTTCTTTCACTTACCCCCTTTACACATAGTAATAAAAGTATAAAACATACACAAAAAAACCACATTAGAATAGTAGGGTTTATATATACACTATACATAGTGAGCCTAATTAATAATAATTAAAAAAACGGGCACACTTTTAATAACCTCCATTTCACAGCGATCACCTTCAAACATAATAAGATTTGCACAGTACTGAGGAAGAATTTTTAAAAAAACATTTCCCCAGGAGTCTCTAACATTGTTATTCAGTTCCATTGGGTTTTTGCTTGGCCCCCATAATCCTTCGTTGCCCCCCGATATTGCAAATGAGGTTTGAAAATTTTAGAGTCCAAAATTTAATCAACAACATATTGGAAAAGTTAACTGTTGTACAGCCAACATACTGTATACTGCAATGATAATATACAACAAATGATCATGTAACCCGGGTTTTTTTTAGTTGGAATATATTTATTGCAACAGCTAGAGTAGGTGCAGGCAGGGGGGCTGGGGAGGTTTGGAAAGCCAGAGGGGTTTGGGACAGTTTGAAAAAATTTTCAGTTTATGCAGGGGCAGATTTCACTTGATTAAAAAGGGTTCAAGCACAATAACCTGCTATGAACGAAGTAAAAAGGCTTGGGGTTGAATAAAAGGGGTCCAATCAGGGAAAAAAAAAAATGGGAGGAAAAATTTAGGAAAACAGGAAATGAAAAATTTAGGATCAAGGAACTAGAGTACTCTTAAATCTAGTTTGATAAAAAATTTTGGCAGAGCAGAGTCTTTCCAGCAACTCAGAAAAAATTTAAAAAGGGGGGGGTAAAATTTTTTTTTAAAAGCAAATTTATTTTTTTCCCCTGAAATTAATACTTTGGGACAGGTTAAAAACTTTCCTTTTTTTACAAAGAACAAAGGTGCGCCAGCTGGAGACGAGGAAGGTCAAATGAAGCCTTTATTTAAATTTTCTTCTATGTATTCTCTGAGTACCTTTTTTCTGGTTCCCCTGAAAATTTAAAATTTTGGGCCCCCAAAAAAAAGGGTTTACCAGGGAAAAAAGGGGGTTTTGGGAAATATTTTGTAAATTCGATTTTTCTTTTTTTTTTTTTTGCAGAAGTGACTTTTATGGTTGGTTAAAGAAGGGGGGCCAAAATTATTTCCTTTAATTAGAAAAAATTTTTAGAGACCCGTTATGTATTTTGGACAAAAAAATTTGTATGACAATTGTCAATGCAATACTCAGAGGGAAAGGCAACAGTCCTTGATTTCCAGTTGGTAGAAGGATTATAGATAGAAAACCATACAATTCCTAGAATTACTGGAGAAGAGTTCTGTCTCGTGAATTAGAGGCCAAGATAATGACTAGTGTTGAGCGATTACGTTGACTATTGCCATCGGTCGATGGTCGATAGTCGGCCATCATCGACAAGATATTCGATGGTCGATGATAGATTATCACCGATGACCATTAAAGTCTATGGGAGAGCAACAACACCTTCATTCTTACACCTAAAACAGGGCCGGAGAAGCTGGAATTAAAATCCACAACAGTCAAATGGATACGTGCTACATCTAAGGCTATGTTCACACGGATTATTTCGGAGCGTATTTACGGACATATTTACGTCCGCAATACTTTCCCGAAATAGTTTCAATACGTGTCAAAAAAGTGTGGCACGTATTTAAATGTCGTAAATACATTCCCATTTTTTTACTATGGGGATTTACGTTACAAAAAAAGCCTCAATAAGTGACAGGGGACTTAATTTTACGATCGTATTTAGGGGACGTATTTACGCCCGCAAATACGTCGCGAAATACGCCTCGTGTGAATGACGAGCCGTATTTTACTTGGAATCAATGTTAATCTAATTGTTCATTATTTAAAAACCTATTTCGGGACGTATTTGCGGAGTAATACGTCCGTAAATACGCTCCGAAATAAAGCCGTGTGAACATACCCTTTTAGGCAACACACTTGGGTTATAAAAAGCCACAGAAAAAAAGTCACACACCATTCACTATCCCTGTCTTGTCCACAGCATGACCTTAAACCTGCATCCCCCACAAATTAAAAAGTGCCAGAAGGCAGTATGATTTGAACCATCATTTTACTTGAAACTGGACATTGAATATCCCTGTCCCGGACGCAGCATGAGCCCAAACCTGCATGACCCCGTTTAAAAAGTGCCGGAAAAAGGAGTTTTTTAACCCCCCTTTAGTTGAACGGACATTGAAAGATTGGGACCACAGTATGACCATTAAACCTGTTGACCCCCAAATTAAAAAGTCCCGGGAAAAGGATTTTTCAACCCCCTTTTATTAAATTGGATTTTGGACTAATATGTCCTGTACCGCAGAATGACCTTTAAAAACCTTTGACCCACAGATTAAAAAGGCCGGAAATAGGAGTCTTTCAACCACCATTTAGTTGAAACTGGAATTGACTTATCTGTCCTGTACGCAGAATGACCTTTTAACCTGTCTGCCCAAAAGATTAAAAAGTCCCGGAAAAAGGGAGTTTTTAAACCCACCTTTTGTTTCATGGACTAGCTACCCTGTCCGGGGCCACAGCATAGCCCCAAACCTCATGACCCCCACATTTAAAAAGTCCCGGGAAAAAAGGGAGTTTTAAAACCACCATTTTATTTTAAACGGAATTTGAATTACCTGCCCCTGGGCCCCAGCATGACCCCCAAACCCTGTGACCCCAATTTTAAAAAGTGCCGGAAAAAGGAGTTTTCAACCCCCAAATTTTGTTGAAGGGACATTGACTATATCGCCCTTCCCGCAAATGCCCATTAACCTGTCTGACCCACAATTTAAAAAAAGTCCCGGGAAAAAAAGGAGTCTTTAAACACCTTTTTATTTCATGGACTAGACTATCCCTGTCCTGGGCCACAGCATGGCCCCAAACCTGCATGACCCCCACTTTTTAAAAAGTGCGGAAAAGGGTCTTTCAACCACCTTTTAGTTTCAAGGGACATTGATATCCCTGCCTGGGCCCCACATGAGCCCCAAACCTGCATGACCCCAGTTTAAAAAAGTCCGGGAAAAAAAGGAGCTTTAAACCACCATTTTAGTTAACGGGCATTGACTAGACCTGTCGTGGCCCGCAGTATGACCATTAAACCTTTGACCCCCAAATTAAAAAGTCCGGGGGAAAGGATCTTTCAACCACCATTTTAGTTAAACGGCTTTGACTATACTGTCCTGTACCGCAGAAGACCTTTAAAACCTGTCTGGCCCAAATTAAAAAAGTCCCGGGAAATAGGAGTCTTTGAACCACCATTTTAGTTAAAATGGACTTTGACTATCCCCTGTTTGGGCCCAGAATGAGCCCCAAACCTGATGACCCCCAGTTTTAAAAAGTGCAGAAAAAGGAGTTTTAAACCCCATTTTGTTTAAATGGACATAGCTACCCTGTTTGGGCCCAACAGCATGACCCCCAAACCATAAAAGTACAGATTAAAAATCCGGAAAAAGGAGTCTTTAAACACCTTTTTTAGTTTCACTGGACATAGACTATCCCTGTCCGGGGCCACAGCATGTGCCCAAACTTGAACGATCCACAGTTTAAAAAAGTGCCGGAAAAAAGGAGTCTTTGAAACCCCCCTTTTATTTTTCAGGGGACATAGACTATACCTGTCCTGGGAAGCATGACCCCCAAACCTGATGACCCCCACATTTAAAAAGTGCCGGGAAAAGGAGTTTTTCAACCAAAATTTTAGTTTTAAAAGGACATTGAATATCCTGTCTGGGCCACAATGAGCCCAAACCTGCAAGCCCCCAGATTAAAAAGTCCGGAAAAAGGATTTTCAACCACCATTTTGTTAAAACGGGAACATTGACATATCTGTCCTGTACCGCAAAATGACCTTTAAAACCTGTCTAAACCCAAGATTAAAAAGTGCCGGGAAAAAGGGTCTTTAAAAACCCCCTTTTTAGTTTCACTGGACATAGACTATCCCGTCCTGGGCACAGCAGAGCACCAAAAACTGCGACCCCCACATTTAAAAAGTGCCGGAAAAGGGTCTTTCAACCACCATTTTATTTTCAAGGGACTTGAAGATCCCCTGTCCTGGGCCCCAGATGAGCCCAAACCTGCATGCCCCCAATTTAAAAGTGCCGGAAAAAAGGAGTTTTAAACCCACCATTTTTAGTTGAAACTGGACATTGACTATATCTGTCTGTACCGCAAAAATGACCATTAAACCTGTCTGACCCACAGATTAAAAAGTGCCGGAAAAGGAGTCTTTAAACCCACCATTTTAGTTTCACCTGAACATTTTACTGCCCCTGTCCTGGGTAGCGCTTGCCCCTCCGTATTGAGTGGGGGACCAATTGAGCTTCACTTGGAAATATGGTGGTTAACGCTCCTGTTCCACCCAGGTCCCCTTTTTTCTTGGCATTCTTTTCTTATTTTACTCAACGTGCTGGAGGAAATTGTTCTGTACTTTGTTCTCTGTCCGTGCTCCATACTCCATGCCCTTGAATAACCTACATTGGTCAAGTTTTCCTGTACCTCCCTTGTACAATTCATAGGAATTTTTTTACCAGCTATTTTGTACATGCAAGTTTTTTAGTAGTTTAATTCTAGAAAACACATTTTTAAAATAGAATGGAATCCCACCATGTCTTTGTTTCTCTTTTTAATTGTATTAAATGGTTGTTTCAATACAGGGATTGATTAAACTATGTTAAAGATTTTGCAAAAAACAAGTCATTTTGCAATATGTGTCCATTAACAGGGTCCGACCTATTCCTGTTTCTGACAGCACCATCAGCCTTGAGCCACTCTTGACAATTGTGAAGAACAAATTGTCTGTTAGAAACAACTTTTTTATAATAGGACCTGTAATATAGCTGATGTCACAGCAAAATGCCCCAAAAATTCAAAGCATGACCCTTGAGCCCGTTTGGACAATTGTGAAGAACAAATGTCTGTTAGAAACAACATTTTTTTGAATAGGACCTGTAGTATTGCTGCATTTCAAAGCAGCATGACCCAAAAAAATTATAAAAATGACTTCTCAGCCACTGTTAAAATTGTAAAGGAGAAATGCCACTTAGAACCCACTTTTCTTTTCAAAGGACATGATTATTGCTTATTCACAGCACATGACCCCAAAAAATTATAAATATGACTTCTCAGCCACTATTAAAAATTGTGAGGGAGAAATGCCATTAAAAGCCACATTTCTTTTTCCAAAGGACCATGATTATTGTTGTATCTCAAAAGCAACATGACCCAAAAAATTATAAATATGACTTCTCAGCCACTATTAAAAAATTGTGATGGAGAAATCCCACTTAGAAGCCAAAATTTCGGATAATAAAAGGTATTTTTGGCACCTTTAAAATTCACCAGTGGGGACTACAAAATTGCTGTATTCAAAATTTAAGTGCAAGGTGCCTCAATGAACAAAACTGTAGTGCGCAAAGTGAAAAAAACACGTATCTGAAATGTATTCGGATAGTAAAAGGTATTTTTGGCCCCTTTTCAATTCCCTGTGGGACTACAAAATTGCTGTATTCACATTTAAGTGCAAGGTGGATCAATGAACAAAGCTGTACTTCGCCAAAGTGAAAAAAAACGTATCTGAAATGTATTCGGAAATAAAAGGTATTTTTTGGCACTATAAACCTGTGCTGACTACAAATTATGGATTTAATTTAACTGAAAGGTGGATATATAAAACAAAGCTGGAATGGGAAAATTGAAAAGAACACCTATCTGAAATGTTTTACTAAAAAAATTTAAAAGGGGAAAGTTTTGCACCTAAAAAAGAGACCGCAGTTACTAAAAAATTTATGTGTACCCTAATATAAGTTCAGGCTGCCCAATATCCTGTAAATATTTAAATAGAAAATTTTTAATAATAAAGCTATTGCAGTGCAATGTCTACACTAAGTCTTGGTGAACTATATCCCGTATCTTTTAGGGGCTTGTCTGTGTTCGCCCGCGGCCCCCCCCACCCCCCCCGCTACCTCCTGTGACTTTTCAGCGGTAGATGCTCCTTTAAAAAATTCTCTACCAACTACATAAAAACTTCAAATCTCTGATCTAAACTAAGTTGTAAGGATCACGCTAACAGTAGAGCTTTCTCTGTGAAGAAATAGAATAATTTCGCTGAGCTGTTTGGACACAGGTAGAGCGCACGTCTACTGCTATGAGGGCGCTGAAAGACACTGATCATGAACAGGAAGGGCTGTTCTATGTAAAACGAGGTCATGTGATTTTTCCAGCCAATCGCAAAACCCTACACATCCAGTCATGACGTCGCACACACATTCACCCTGCTTATTCTGTAAGTGATTTGCTGGGCCCCCAAAATGACAGGAAGCGCCGAAAATGGCCGCGATCTTAATAGATGATGCACAGATTTTAACCTAAATTATCGCATGATCTAAAAATTTCGATCAACATAAAAACTGTGCCGATTTCAACTTTGTCGATAATAATCGCTCAACACTAATAATGACCCATCCATAGTACTTGAGTTTGTCCTCTGCCAGATGGTGACTATTCGGCTGTCACTACCCAGGCAAATCAGCATGCAGCGGGTCATCTGTGCAGTGACTATGAGGGACTACCTGCCTCCATCTCCACTAGACACGGTGTGTCTGGGTCATCTGCCTCATCTTCTTCACCTCCCTCTACCTCCTCCGGCTGCTGTGAGAAATACCCACACTGTATTCCAAAGATAGTTCACCACAATAAGTGATAAAAGGAACTCTTTGGCACAGAGAGCAATATCCAAATATAAAAAATGCTGGTTCAGCAACATGTGTGTATATGAAACACACACTGTGTAGTTGAAAGGTATTTCACCCCAGTAACTATAAAATTGCAGAGAGATCCGTGTACATAAGAGACACAGTAGCAAGTGGCAGAATGTAAAATGGCTGGCCTATTTATAGGGCTGTGACATCACAGAAGCTGGCCTGCTGCTGATTGGCTGCATGTATGCATGTCACGGCATTGAGGGCTTTCCGTTTTTCTCCCATAGTTCTTTGCCCCATGTCACGCCATGTGCTCGCAGCCAGCTTAGAAAAAAAGATGATTTGTTACCACGAATCGCCAGGAAATTCAGTTTTGTTTAGAATCAAATTTTTCCAGAAATTTGAAACGAATTCCACTTTGTCAGATTCGATTCGCTCATCCCTAATATCTACCTTTTTTTCATTCGGTATGGACTAATGTAATGTCATTTCTGGTCTCTCTAATACTTGCTGTTTGAATAGAAACTACTGTTACCTATTAATACAATGTATCCGTCTACACAGCATGGATTTTTTCTGGTTGGTTTTACAATCTGCTGGATTTCAACTGATTTTAAAACATGTTGCATATTCTGTCAGATTCCTTTACATCCAATGTATGGGGACGACTGCAAATCCGAAAACCGACCGTGGTTTTTAGCGCAAATCTGTGCCAAAAACTGTGGTCCAGCAATGGATGGCATTTTAACTTTGCTGTGTAGACATAGCCTTATTCTACTTTTTGTTTTTATCAGTATACAATTGGCAGTTGATTTCAAATTCCAGCCCTCATGGATTAGAAAAGACCATGTATGATCTACCTCATGGATCTGATGAAGTGTGCCAGCAAACACATGAAACACATAGTCTGTTTAGTATTTTTAATTTGTTTTTATTCTATGTATATGTTAGTGATTTTATTTGTGTTGTGAACTAATAAAAATAGGGGTTTTTAACCCTTCCCACATTGATTTACCCAACTTATGGTCAGAAAGGGTTTCCCGCAAATTGACACATGGGTACAGTGTCGGACTGGAGAGTCTGGGGCCCACAGGGGAATTGATCTTGAGGGCCCACCCTACTGTACATGAAAATATTACCGGCCTCTTGGACATAAATGCGCCTTTTTTCCCTTAATAAGTGTGCAAAAAAAATGTATTGTGTAGTAAGAAAACCCCGGGGTCACGATCGTCTATCTCGCAATATATCCACACTGTCATATAGCATTCATAGACACAGGGTAATGCTCCATCCATATCCCCCTCCCCCAATACAAAATCCCCCTCCCTTTTCCCTTTTGGTCACGCCCCCTTACCCGTTCAAAAATAAACACCAGCAAGAAAGTAAAATGAATCTCCTTGACGGGGTCAGGTTTTCCCCTCATTTTTACAATCAGAAAATATAGCTGCCACTATCCCCGTCCCAATATAACCTACAACCCCCATATTGAGACCACTTAGGGCCAAAACCCCCCCAACTCAGGTATAATTTCAACACCCCATTTGAGAACATAGGGCCAGACAAAACCCCAGTATAACCTACAACCCCACCATAAGGAGACATAGAGGTCAGACCCAGCTAAGGTTTAACCCTACAACACCCCATATAAGACCACATAGAGGTCAGAACCAGTGGGGATAACCCTAACAACACCCCATTAGGATGCATAGAGATCAAACCCCGCTAAGGTATAATACAACACCGCCATAGGAGACCAAGAGGGTCAGACCCCAGCTCAGGTAAAACCCTACAAACCGATATAGAAAACAAGGGTTGTAAGTCACGGGTTTAAGCTGCCGAACCCTTTTAAAAGGCCCCCGGGAACCGAGGACCCAACTTGTAACGGGGAAACCGCGGGCAGTACTTTGAAGACACCAAACCCTTCCCCGGGGGAAAAGTGGGGCAGGTCTTCTCTTTGCTGCTGGACTTCATACGAACAGAGGCCCAAAGTAAGGGACGTCAAACTTTGCCCGATGGCCTTTTACCCCCCAACTTGGTCATCCACGCAGGCACCCCCGAAACGTGGCGGGGGGGGGGGGGGGCGGGTGACGGGCATAGAACCAAAAAAAAAGGGAGAAACACCGGGCATCCAAGTTGCGATGGTTGTAAAAGAATCTGGGCCCAGGGGGGCAGTTGGCCCAGTTGCCTGACCAAAATGATGCAAGTATTCCCCCAAAATCTGGTTTACTCTTTCCACTTTTCCATTGGTCTGAGGGTGGTAGGCCGATGAGTCCAACTTGGCTTGCTAACGGGAGCATGCCAAAATTGGGATACAAATTGAACTCCCTGATCAGAGACGATGTGCGAGGGTAACCCATGCAGACGAAAAATATGCCGGAAGACGTGGCCGGCCCATTGGGGAAAGCAGCCCGAAGCCCGGGAAAAGGCACAAAGTGGGACACCTTCTAGAAACCCGGTCCGTGACCACCCAGATGAAGAATTCCCCGAAAAAGTAGGTAGGCCGTGATAAAATTTTCCATGGCTAGTGTGTCCATGGGTTTTTTCTAAAAAGGGCAGCGGCAGCAAGAGCCCTGCAGGCCTATGGCGTGGGACCTTGTTCCGAGCACAGGGACACAGGAGGGGTGAAGTCCTTGACGTCTTGAGCCAGAGTTGGCCATCAGTAGTGCTGAGAGATAAGAGCATAGGACTTCCGTACTCCGGGGTGGCTAGCCAAAAGGGAACTATGCCCCCACTCCAGAAACCTTTTCCTGAGCGCCTGAGGCACGTATGTCTTGCCCGGAGGACCGCCTTGGAGGTCTGCAGGAACCACGTGGACAAACCGTTCAGGGGAAATAATGTGCTGTGATATGGGTTCTTCACCGACAACATCAGAGGCACGCGAGAGGGCATCAGCCTTGACATTTTTCTCAGCAGGCTGAAAGTTAATGCAAAAGTCAAAGCGTGAGAAAAAGAGAGACCACCTGGCTTGTCGAGGGTTTAGATGCTGGGCCGTCTGAAGATACAGGAGAATCTTCTGATCCGTAAAAATGTCAATTGGGTGACGGGTCCCCTCCAGCAGATGTCGCCACTCTTCCAAGGCTAACTTGATAGCCAGGAGCTCCCGATCTCCGACGGCATAATTCCGCTCTGCCGGCGACAAGGTCTTGGAGAAGAACCCGCATGTGAGAGTCTTGCCTTTGGGACTTTTCTGTGTGAGGACCGCCCCTGCCCCCACGGAAGAGGCATCCACCTCCAAGGAGAAAGGCTTCTCAGGCTCTGGCCAGACCAACACAGGCGCCGAGGAGAAAGCAGTCTTTAGTCGGTGAATGCCTTTTCAGCCGCTGGAGGCCAACATCTTGGGTTCGCGTTCTTCCTGGTGAGGGCCACAATGGGAGCCACCAGAGTAGAGAAGTGGGGAATGAATTGTCGGTAATAATTGGCGAAGCCCAGGAAGCGTTGTATCGCATGAAGCCTGACGGGATGGGGCGATTGCAGGACCGCAGAGAGTTTAGCCGGATCCATCTGTAGACCTTTAGCGGAGACTATATACCCGAAGAATGGCAGGCTGGTCTGATGGAACAAGCATTTCTCCAGCTTGGCGTACAGGCGGTTGTTGCACAGACGTCTCAGAACCTGGCGCACTTGTGTCCGATGGGTCTGAATGTCTGGAGAAAAAAAACCAGGATGTCGTCCAGATACACTATGACGCAGGTGTATAATAGGTCCCTAAAGATGTCATTGACGAATTTCTGAAAAACGGCCAGAGCGTTGCACAGCCCAAAGGGCATCACAAGATATTCAAAATGCCCATCTCGAGTATTGAAAGCCATTTTCAATTCGTTCCCCTCTCGACTTCTGATGAGATTATAGGCCCCTCGCAAGTCCAATTTGCAGAAAAACCTTGGCCCCCTGGAGTCGATCAATGAGCTCAGAGATCAGCGGAAGTGGGTAGTGGTTCTTCACCGTGATCTTGTTTAGCCCTCTGTAATCAATCACGGACTAAGCGAGCCATCCTTTTTCTGCACGAACAAAAAACCCATTTCTGGCTGGAGAGGAAGACTTGTGAATGAAGCCCTTCTGCAAATTCTCCTGTATATAGGCCGATATGGCCTGAGTCTCAGGCACAGACAACGGGTAGACCATTCCCCGAGGGGGGCTGGTACCAGGGAGAAGGTCAATCAGGCAGTCGTAAGGCCAATGGGGCTGCAGCGTCTCAGCCTGGTTCTCCGAAAACACGTCAACGAAATCCTGGTACTCTGCAGGGAGGCCTGGCAGAGGCTTTGCGGGCAACTGCGGAGAAGTGGTACACACCGGGCTTGGTGCTACCAGACAGAAATCCTGGCACTCCGGTCCCCAACGCAGGATCTCACCTGTCTTCCAGTCGAGTGTAGGGGCATGACGTTGCACCCAGGGGAGCCCAAAGAGGATCGCCGAAGAAGATCGAGGCAATACGTGGAGGGACCCTACGCGGAGGGACACAAGCTGGGTGTTGAACTGATTGGGGTCACTAAGTAGCTTTTCACTGACCGAAGAAATAACCAAAGGCTTTTCCAGTCGAAGTACAGGCAGGCGGTAACGGGAAACCAAAGAAGGATGGATAAAATTCCCGGCAGACCTCGAGTCCAGGAAGACCAGAATCCGGAACGATAGACCAGCGTCAGAAGTGGTCTCTACCAGAATCATCAATTGTGGAGAGGAACAATTAGCACCGAGGAACGCCTCTCCCACAGAACCTAGGTGTGGGCATTTCCCGAACGCTGAGGACGTAGCGGGTAGCTTCTGCAGAAATGGTCCGGGCTGGCACAGTAGAGACAAAAGTTCTCCGCCCGACGGCGGGACAGCTCCTGCTTCGACAAGTGGACCTGATCCACCTGCCTGGGTTCCTCACTGGAGGTCTGTGGAAGCGGCAGCGGGGACCTCTGGAACACTGGAGCCAGGCGAGGTAGTCAACGTGGACGCGCTGAATCTCGTTCTTGACGGAGCTCCTCCTGTCTTTCAGCGAAGCTCACGTCTATTCGGGTGGCCAGGTGGATTAATTCGCCCAGGGAGGATGGGCGGTCTCTTGCTGCTAGAGCGTCCTTGACCCTACTGGACAGGCCATTCTTAAAAGTGGTAGCCAGGGTACGGAACTGAACCGCATCGTCGCTCCCGGAGGAGTCACCCTGGCGTAGATTCAGAAGTGCCGTCTCGGCTGATGATGCACGTGCCGGCTCCTCAAAGATGCTGCAGAACTCCTTGAGGAAGGCCTGCAGGTCTGCACACAGGGTCATTCCGGTCCCAGAGGGGGTCGCCCAAGCCAGTGCCTTGCCAGATAGCAGGCTCACCACAAACACTACCTTAGACCTTTCTGTGGGAAACTGATCGTCCATCAGCTCCACGTGCATAGAGCACTGGGTAATGAAACCCCTGCATAGCTTCGGGTCCCCGTCGAATTTGGAGGGTAGTGGTAACCGAAGCTTAGGCCCTACGGTTGCCAACGGAACAGCTGGTGTAGAAAGAACCAAGGGCGGAAGTGGCGACTGCTGCTGGGACGCAAGGAATTGCCGCATCATGGCAGATAGCTGGCCCAATTGCTGTGCCTGTTGAGTGATCTGTTGCGATTGCTGGACGATGATGGTTGTAAGGTCCTCAATGCTAGGCAGGGGCACCTTGGCGGGATCCATGGCTGGATCTTAGGGCCAGTTCACATGGCTTATTGCCGGCGTAATTGCGGGGACGGAGGAGGGAGGGGTTGGCAGCTCGGCGGCGCCATAGACATGCATTATTCACAGCGCGTACATGCTGTAAATAATTGACACGTCACTTTCTCCCTGCCCGGCGTATTCGCCGAGCAGGGAGAGGAGACAGAATCCATAGTTCTCTATGAGAACTATGGATATTACTGTAATGACAGAGAAAGATTTCAGCCGTACTGCAGTGCAAATACGGCGCGCAGTACGGCTGAAATCAGTGCCAAAATCAGCCGTGTGAACGAGCCCTTACTGTAGTGGCCAGAGATGTGGATCCGCTGAACCACCGCAAGCGATGGTAACAGCCACGCCAGTGAGCGAAATCTAAGTAGGTCCCGGTTTTCACCAGAGCCTGCCGCAAAGCGGGATGGACTTGCTGCGGCAGGAGTCCTATCAGGTCACTACCCCTGGCACAACTAGCCTACGGCTGTGGCCGATGTGCAAGAGGTACCAAGTCAAGAAACGTAGGCGGAGGTCGGGAACACGGCAAAACAGAGTACACGAGAATGTTTTTTTCTAAGGCGCAGAGGCAGGCAACAAAGATCCAGCAGAGAGTGACAGGGCAAAACCCAATATATAGGGTCAGCGCCCGGCGATTATGCAATCACCGGCGCGCTGGCCCATTAAATTTACATGAACGCACACCCTAGGGAGCGTGCACGCGCGGAGCTGCCGGCAGCTGGAGCAGACGGAACAGGAGCGTGGTCAGGTAAGTTAGAGAGGCAAGTGCGCCCGCGGACTGTCCCACGGCCAGCGGCGCTACCCCACCCCGGCAGGGATCCTGAGGGGCGAACACGGGTGCGCCCACGTCCCGCGGGCCGGACCGCGATGCCACTCGTGACAGATTGTATGGACCAAAATTTCTCACTAACTTAAAGCACAATGTGTCACAAGAAAACAGTCTCAGAATCACATGGACAGGCAAAAGTGTCAAAAAGTTATTCACACATAGAGTGTCACATGTCAGATTTAAAAAATGGGGCTCTGTCAGGAAGGTCAGGCTGCGGCGGTAAGAGGTTAATCTTGCTATTTTTATTGACCTAAAGTTTAATCCTATGCAGCTATTTATATATGTACACCTTTGGGTATTGGTTGGAGTTTTCCAAACTCTACCTACTGGCCCTGTTATTTCGTATCTACCTGGAAGATACGACTATGGGTGAGTGACAATATATGTATTGGATTATTTTGCAGTCTTTTCTATATATTTTATAATTATATAAATGTTACGTTATAGGGTATGTTCACACGGCATCTTGCGGGCATACCTATGCGCATCACAAGATGCTGTGTGTTTAAAACGCACTAATCTGCGTGTTCTTCTAAAGCGTGGGGGAGATTGTGGGGCGGCACTATTCACTTTCATTATCCCTGACATGTCATTTCCTTCCCCCGGCGTTCAATATGCGGCAGGGAAGAGGGCAGGTAATCATAGCTTTCTATGAGATCTATGATTACTTTAATAATAGGGCGTATTTCAGGGTGCATTACAATGCAATTATACCCCGCAATACACCCTGAAATAAGCCGTGTGAACATACCCTTAGGGATATAGTTTTTCTTTTGTGAAACTTGTTGCGCTCTAATTTTTTACCATTTTCTTCCTGTGTTAGTTAAAGAGGTGTCTGACAGACCTCTCTATTACTAGCACTGGGGCTTGGTGTCAGCCAGTGGTGTTTTTCTTTTTGTCATCCCAAAGCTGACACCTTGCCCCAGCGCTAGTAATACAAAGGCATCTGTCAAAAACTCTATTACTAACACTGGAATAAAATGGTAAAAGAATTACACTGAAACAACACATAAAACTATTTATTTACATAAACACTCCGACACCTAATTGACCACTTTATTAAAGAAATGGATTCAACGCTGGTCCGACATACTCCAATAAATCTATCATAGCCTAACGGAGAAATCTATAGAAAAAAACTACATAAAGCCTGACAGTGCTAAACTTCATCCCCTGCATCATGGGTCTAATTACCGGGGTAGCAGACGTAGCAGCTGCTATGGAACCTGTGTCCTTAGGGGCTTGGGCGCCCTAACACCATCGCCCTGTAGCAGCTGTTAGTACCTCTGCTTCCCTGTTAGTTCTGCTGAGCCCAGCGCTCCGCTCTGTTAATCTGCCTTAAGCCTACCTGTCAGCTGCCCACAGTGCTGACGTGGATGGTACAATGATGTCATATCATGCCTGCCTACCTATATTGGCCTCTGTACCCTACCTAAACCATGCCTACCTACCTTTATGGCCCCTATAGCCTACCTCACCCCTTCCTGCCTACCTATATGAATCCCTATAGCCAACCTAAACCCTACCTGCCTATTTGGGTCCCCCTATAGCATATATACCTATCTACCTATATATGTTGGCCCCATCTATAGCCTATCTACCTGGGGCCCAACTAAACCCTACCTGTAGCCCCCCTACCAGGGGCCCACCAACCACGCACTAAGCTACCAGGGGGCTGCCTACCTAACCAGGGCCTATCTATTGCCTATCTAGGGCTAATCTACCTACCTACCTGTAGCCTACCTACCTAACTGAAACCTGCAGGGGCGTTGCTAGGCTCTTAAAACATTCGGGGCACGGGCCCTTTGTTAGCGGTGAGTGTCCGCTATGCATAGAGTGGGCTCAGCGTGTGAGCCCGCTTTATACATCCTTCATGCCATTTAGATGTTCAGGGACATCCATATGGATGAAGGGGATAATTAAACCCCGCCGCTAGCTTCCAGCAGCAGAGACTCTGCTCTTGACTCCCTTGCTGATGGTATGCGACCACAAACCCCATCCACCCAGCCCACGGCCTACAGCATTGTCCCACTCCTACCTCCTGCTGGAATCCAAAATATAGGTTTTCACCCCCATTTTCTTCCCAAATTTGGGGGCACAAAAGTGCCTCTTATAGTCTGAACAATACGGTATATGTGGTGATGTAGTTTAACTCCTAAGGGCTTGTTCACACGGCGTTTTGGATCCTTTTTACGGATCCGTCTTTGACAGTTGACAAGCGCATCCGGAAAACGGATCCGCAAAACGCAGCAGTTGTTACTTTATTTGGATCCGTTTTGAATGCTTTTCCACTTGCGTTTTACGCATCCGCTCTCCGGATGCGTTTTCAGAAAGGGTATCTCTCTGACGCCCGCACCTCGCTCCATCCAACTGATCTCACCTCCGCACCTCCTCCAGCTGATCGCACCCCCGCATCTCGCTCCAGCTGATCGCACCCCCGTATCTCGCTCCAGCTGATCGCACCCCGCATCTCGCTCCCAAAGCTGATCGCACCCCCGCACCTCGCTCAGCTGATCGCACCCCGCACCTCGCTCCAGCTGATCGCCCCCCGCACCTCGCTCCAGCTGTTTCGCACCCCCACCTCGCTCCAGCTGATCGCACCCCCGCACCTCGCTCCAGCTGATCTCCCCCCTGCCCTCCCCCAGCAGCACTTTCAAATTTCCCGCACCTCGCTCAGCTGATCGAACCCCGCATCTCGCTCCAAACTGATCGCACCCCCCGCATCTCGCTCCAGACTGATCGCAACCCCCCAATTCTCGCTCCAGCTGATCGCACCCCGCATCTCCCTCCAGTGATGCACCCCCGCTTTCTCCCCAGCTGACGCACCCCCGGATCTCCCCCCAGCTGATCGCACCCCCGCACCTCCCTCCAGCTGATCGCACCCCCACACCTCCTCCAGCTGATCGCACCCCCCCCACCTCCCCCAGTGATCGCACCCCCACACCTCCTCCAGCTGATCGCACCCCGCACCTCGCTCCAGCTGATCTCACCCCCGCACCTCGCTCCACTGATCTCCCCCCACACTACTCCAGCTGATCGCCCCCCCGCACCTCCTTCCAGCTGATCGCCCCCCTGCATCTCGCTCCAGCTGATGCACCCCCGCATCTGCTCCAGTGATCGCACCCCCGCACCACGCTCCAGCCTCAGCTGCTGCAGTGTCTCCGGGCCCCGCTCACTGGCTTTTCGCACCCGCTTTCGGATGCAAAGCGCAGCTGATACGTGCCCAGAGTGTGGAGCGCTTTTGGACAGGTGCCAAAAGCAGGACTCCATTTATCTCCTATGGGCTTTCACTTGCGTAAACCCCAATAAGAATTGACATTACAATACTTATAGCGGTTGCGAAAAGCGCAGTGCAGGAGAGCTCTCAAAAGCGCATCGCCGATCTCCCGTGAGAACAACGATGCGCTTTTGCCATTGAACTCAATTTTAAAATCACACTGACAATTGTTAGATCCGTTTTGCGGATCCGTAAAACGGATCACAAAAACGCCGTGTGAACAAGCCCTAAATGACACAGCTATTTTCCGTTTTTTTTTTCCTTCTTTTTTCATCTATAACTCTTTTTTTTCATTTATGTTGATAGAGCCGTTGTTAAAGGCTTATTTTGTGCAGGATGAGCAGACATTTTTACTGGTACCATTTTTGGGAAATATATGTTTTTGATCACCTTGTATTCAAATTTTTATGAGGCAAGTGTAAAAAAAAACCCTGGTAGTGTTTTTTTATTTTTTTTTACAGACTTACTGTGGGGCATAAACACGATTTACTAGCAATACCCAAATTCATCCCAAATTCTAATAGCCATTACTTTTTCTTGGTACTGTTCTGAGGCTCAGGGGACTTTTTGATTGCTTTTTTATTCAATTTCTTGTACAGGGGGATGAACAAAAAATGATTTTTTTTTTAAAAAAAAAAATTTGTAGCAGTGTTCATGGAGGGGGTAAAATTTTCAGTTTTATGCACTGGGTTGTTTACGCACACGGTGATGCCAAATTTGTGTACTTTTTTTTACAATTTTTCATTCACAAGCATTTGTAATGGGGAAAAGGTTTTATGTGTGTTTTTTTTTAATTTGTTTTTTTTCACCTTATTATTTGCTTGACCACTTTAATAATCGACTTATCTCACTGCAGATGGCCCCTCTCCCGCTGTTACACACAGGAAACAGAATATACACAAATGTAACACACAGGTAAATTTCTGGACATGTGTATATACTGTTCCTGTGTGTATATTACAGTATATATATATTTATATACACACTACACCAATAAAATATCTTTATTTATTATTTATATATTTTAAAATATTTTATTTTATATATATATATTAGTGACAACTCACATGCCTCCCGCCGCCAATCTTGGGTCGTCCCAGGGGATATTCGCTCTTGGACCGCCTTCCTTTGGTAGAAGGTTGGCACTTTTCAAAAAGGGCACTTGGACACCAGGTTTCTTTCAGGGCTGGCTCCCACAGCTTTATTTCTTTAGCACGGCACACATACAGAAAACAGGTAACAAAACCCTGGCCGTCTGGCCATCACTACACTTGTAGCGTCCCTCTTACATAGGGTCTGGACCTAATGTCCAGTCAGACATAGTCCGTCTTACCAGTCTCCACTGGTTTAGGCTTTCAGAGGTCAGCCACCTGCTGGCCTCAAAGCCTCTGGGGTAAGAGCCTCTCCTCAGCTCTCCGTCGTCCACTTCCAGGAAACAAACCCACACCTCCTGTATACCTGAAGGCCCAACCCTTTTTAGGAAAACCAAGCCCTATCCAAATCCTGGCCTGGCCCCATGGGGAGTTGCGCCCCACCCGACACATTGTCTACTCCCAATAAGAGCCGACCCAGGAAACGGCTGGAAAGCCACACTAATACTACTCCATTGCCAACCACTTAGTGAGGCTGACAATACATGCGGCTGGCTCTTATCCCACCAAGGCCAGGTATCCTTGGTGGCAATGTTGCATAGAGAAGTCGGGTAAAAACCCCAAACCTTGTGGAAAGAAATAGGTAACTACCTGTAGTTCCCCTGTCAAAATACCCCTCCCCTCTGATAAACCCCGTAGGGCTTTCTCACCTGCACAACCTTCCTCCAGGATCAAAAAACCCCAACAGAGGGAAATCTGACTCACAAGCTTTTTTTGCACTTGCTTTCTCTGGGGAAGCATGCCACTTTTCTCGGGAAATCCCTTTCCCCCCCTGTTCATAAGACCAGAGACATCCCTCCTGTTTTCTGCTGGGACAGTCAGAGACATCCATACATTCCACATTTCCCTTTTCCCTCCTTGGTTACCTGTTGCTACGGGCAATATCCCGCTAGATATCAGAGGCAGAGAATACATTTTCCAAAAAACAGCTCAGCCATGGGTCATACCATGCGCTCACCTCATACTGGCACAGACGGGTTTACTGCCAATTACTACTGGTGGCACGACGTATGCACACTCTGCTGCAAGGATGTCACCACCTTCAGCCCACATGCTGACATTCACAGGCATACTCCTGATAACTCCAAGACCAGCACTATCTTTGCCTTGTCGCTTCTCCCCACACACAGGGTACCTTGGCATTGTGCCCACTGGGCAGTGTCTTCACTAATTCGGGTCCCCTATAAGCAAAAGGCCCCTGGTTATCCCCGAAACCCCACACTAGCAGCACAGGAAAGCAGTAAGGGACAGCACCCTCTCAAGGTTACTATCCACCAGGCCTAAAAGGGGCGCACCTGGGACCAAAAACCTACTACCTGTGGTCTGCAGGATCTTTATGAAACCCAAACTTCTCTTCCTCACCAGCCCTCTGGTCCTCCCTGCCCATCTTCTGTCTCTTAGGATCAGATACACCCTTAAATTTCTCTGAACCTTGAAGCTCCGCCCCTTGGCTCCAGGCTGTCACCTTCTCAACACCAGTAGGGGCAGCAGATATCTGGCTGGACAAAGCACCCACATATAAGTCCTCCCACAGTACAGGACATAACTCATCTTGACAATTTTTCCTCCATACCTTCCAGGAAAGATTTATCCTTTGCCTCAGACCCCTGCTCCTCTTTACCATCTGGGGATTTAAACATGCCCCCCTCCCACTCTGGATCTTCATCACAGATACACTGCTCAGGGCTGCACACATTTTTTTTTCAAACGTATTATCACTCTCATTTGAACATTCAACATCATCAGTACTCTGTAGCACTGACACACTACAGCATCCACTCTCACCCTGCAACTGAGACTCTTCACAGAGTGTTTTTTCCCCTTGGTAACTAACCAGTACATTTCAACTCATAGTCCCCTTTCATTCATGGTAGTAGAGCCCTCTACAAAAGCAGCAGAGCAATACCTTCATGGGAGGCTGTTTCTCTTATCAGGCAAAACACTTGCAGATTTCCCCTTTAAAGCAGGCAAAAAATTTTCTTGGGACCAACAGAGAGAACATAACTGTGGCTATCCCTCACAGGACACACCCTCATTAACCTAGTCTCCTCACACCTTGTAGGAGAGGAATCATTCCCAGGATTCTCCAGTTCACTTCCAGGCTGCACACTGAAATATGAAGTCTCCTCTCTGGGAACAACAGCAGTCGCACAGAGCTGGAGGCTATCCTTCCCTGGGCCCGCATTACCTGCGATTTGCAGGCTACTACCAGGTAACATTGTTTGCTGGGTTACTGGTAGACACCTTTATGAACTGGTCCCCAGACACATCACACCCCTTTTAGGCACTCGTATTCCCCGATTCCCACATTTGGAGATACAGAGGACACCTTGTTGCTAGGGGCAACCACATTAGTTCCACCTGAACCCGTTTGTGGTAGCACAAATTTTTCCATGTGGACATTTCCACCTCAAAACAAACATCCTCTGCACTACTCTTGCACTCTTAACCCCAACCTTAGGGGGGCACTTGGGCCTGTCTGCCTATAGCTGAGGCTGGCAATTCATAAGTTAACTCAGACTCAGCATTTAAATTCACACATGGCTCTGACCTCAAGGGGGCAGACCCGAGCTGCTCTCTGCAAAAGCTTGTTCACACAGGGCCTCTCCTGAGCTACACCCTGCTTTTGCTTTAGCAGCTATTTCAAACTTGGCCGTTACTGCAGCTGACTCTGTGGGCCCAGCTCCCCTTCCCCTTTTTCAGGTAGTGGGACTGAGCTATTTATTAAAAGGCCCCATTTTTTTTCCTATTGACATTCTCAATAGACCCCGTTCAGATGAGTCACAATAATAAAGTCCAGAAGATTTTTCAAGTCCAGACACCACAGTCTACTGCTCTTTGGACTTGTTCTATGGGCAACAGTTTGGGCATCATTTACCATACCCCTGTGCAGGGGGCATTTTCCAGGAAAAATCACCTGCTGGGTTGGCCCACTCGCCATCTCCCACAGCGGCCAGAAAAGAGGAAAGTCAATGCACAGGATGAACTCCACCTGCAACTCTTCACATACCTGAAGCAGATGTTCCACAGTCCCCAGACGTGGGCACAAAACGTATGGCCACCCTCTTTCCGCACGGGTGGGTCTTCAGAAAGGGTAGGATGTCGGGGTGCATCTGGAGACCCTTTGGCGCAGTCCAGATCCACCAATTAGTGGGATGCCCACCCACCGCAACCTCCCGGGTTCTTGCTGGCACCTCCTTTGGCAGGACCTCAGCAGCTGCTCTCGTTGATGAGGCTGGTTGCCATTGGTAACGGCCGTATCCATGGGGCTTCTGTCGCTCCATCCGTTCGTAGGTAACTTCTGTGGGTGAGGAACACACGGACCTGGCTTTCTTTTGCTGGACTGGGGCAGTAGTCTCCTTCCGTTCAGGACTTAACCCATCAAGGGCCGAATTCATAGCCTTTACCTTATGGTAATGGTTTCTTCCAGGGGCCCAAGGCACAAAAAAAAACTCTCTGCGGTTTTCCAGTAAGACACGGGGCCCCCGGACATCTACCCCACTTGTCTGCTGGCAAATCTCTGGCGGACAGCAAACCGTCAAAGGGCCCCAAGGTAGGCCACTATATCCTCCCCAGCCGTCATTTTACGCATTGTGCTGTTGCTTACCCATGACAGCAAGAGGAAAACCTTTAGCACAGTCTTTCGCTACAGCACTCGGTCTGTTTGCAGGTGTGTCTCTCTTTTGCAGCACTGCTTCACAATCAGGCCATCCAGCCTGATAACTCTTGATGCAACACCACTAAGCAGGATACACAAACGCAAATTCAGGCACCACGTCTTGTGCCACCTTTTTCCCCCACTGCGCCCAATCTTGCCAGTTCGTGCTTATGCCCACGGGCATCCTCCACCAATTGTGACAACTCACATGCCCCCAGCCGCCCCTCTTGGGTCGTCCCAGGGGATATTCCGCTCTTGGACCGCCTTCCTTTGGTAGAACGGTTGGCACTTTCACACAGGGCACTTGGACACCAGGTTTCTTTCAGTCTGGCTCCCACCAGCTTTATTTCTTTGGCACGGCACACATACAGAAAACAGGTAAACAAAACCCTGGCCATCTGGCCACTCACTACACTTGTAGCGTCCCTCTCTACATAGGGTCTGGACCTAATTTTCCAGTCAGACATAGTCCGTCTTACCCGTCTCCACTGGTTTAGGCTTTCAGGGTCAGGCCACCTGTGGCCTCAAGCCTCTGGGGGAAGAGCCTCTCCTCAGCTCTCCCTCGCTCCATTCCAGGAAATGAACCACACCCCTGTATACCTGAAGGCCCAAGCCTTTTATAGGAAAACCAAGCCCTATCCAACTCCTGGCCTGGCCCATGGGGAGTAGACGCCCACCCGACACATTGTCTACTCCCAATAAGAGCCAACCCACGAACGGCTGGAAAGCCACACTAAAACTACTCCATAGCCAACCCCGTAGAGTGGCTGACAACACCTACCCCTGCCTCTTATCCCACCAACGCTCGGTATCCTTGGTGGCATGTTGCATAGAGAAGTCGGGTATAACTCCACCTAGTGGCAGAAATAGGTACCTACCTGTAGTTGCCCTGTGACAATATATATATATAATATTATATATACACACACACACACACATGTACTTCCCACAGGGACAGTATATACATGTATAATACTTATCTGGGTGTTACATTTGAGTATATACTGTCCCTGTGTGAAGTACATGTGTGTGTATAGTATATATATATATATATAGTGGTGTAGTGTGTATATAAATATATGTACTGTTATATACACACAGGAACAGTATATACACATGGCCGTATTTACCTGTGTGTTACATTTGTGTATATACTGTCCCTGTGTTTTTATTACATTATTTATATTTATATACACACTACACCACTATATATATATATATATATATACACACATACACACGTGTACTTCACACAGGGACGGTATATACTCAAATGTAACACCCAGATAAGTATTATACATGTATATACTGTCCCTGTGTGAAGTACACGTGTGTGTATGTGTGTGTGTGTGTGTATATATATATATATTATATATATATATATATATATAAATATATTATATATATATATATATATATATATATATATATATAATATATATATAGTGGTGTAGTGTGTATATAAAATATATATACTGTAATATACACACAGGGACAGTTATATACACATGTCCAGTATTTACCTGTGTGTTACATTTGTGTATATACTGTCTCTATGTGTATGTATATACTAATATACTGTACCTCTGTGACACAGGTCAAGTATATGAGCATAGACATATGAGGTGGGGGCATAGCCCTCCATCCTGCCTCAGGACATAACTTATGCAGGGTCACTGGGGTCTTAGAAGCTCCTGGGCTGTTTAGGCAGCTCTGGAAGACTTGAGGAAACCAGAAACTCCTTCTGGTTTCCATAGTGATGGGGCTGCGATCTGCTGCAGGAGCCGTCAGAAGCAGGCAGGGAACCTTGCTGTGGTGTTGTTACTCCGGG